>NW_022994829.1:248691-476514 GCF_902806645.1 Magallana gigas | reverse complement strand
ATTTTTGTACCAACAGACGTCAACTTCCTTGTCAAATGACGACTTTGTTATTTGTGCCAAATTGTCAAACAATTTTCCGTCAAAGAATTTCTCAGCAAACTATTTATCGCAGATGCTTGAAATTTTAACACACTATTTGTTTAGGCATGTCATATTGTGGGATATTATTTTTGTATCAATCGGACGTCAACTTCTGTTAAATGACGACTTTGCTTATTTTTTAAGCAAAATTTTCAAACAAATTTTCCTCAAAGATTTCTCAGCAGCTATTTATCGCAGATGCTTAAACTTTTAACACACTACTTGTTTTGGCATGCCATATTGTGGGATATATTTTTGTATCCATCGGACGTCAACTTTCTGTTAAATAATGACTTTGTTTATTTTTTGCCAAAATTTTCAAACAAATTTCCTCAAAGATTTCTCAGCAGCTATTTATAGCAGATGCTTGAAATTTTACACACTATTTGTTTAGGCATGCCATATTGTGGGATATATTTCTGTACCAATCGGATGCCAGCTTTCTGTTAAAGCAATATGAGCTGTATTTTTTAGATTTTATTTTGCTTCAAAACCTGCTAGTATGCTAAGTCTGCATGTAACTTAAACTTTTATGATAAATAAGATTTGAAAAAATTATTAGTTTTTGATAGTAGAAAGATTTCTCTTCTAAGGAATCTATAGCAGGTCATATTTTGTACAGGACGACAATAATTCATTTTGCCTCAATTAAGGCTTCTTTACGGCTTTTATCACAAAATAAGGCTAACAGAAATTTAAAAACCATGATATTTTTGTCATTTTAGTAGAAAATAACATTTTCGTACAAAAAAATTCACCATGAAAATTGCAGCTCATATTGCTTTAAATGTCGACTTTGCTTATTTTGCATATTCACATCAGCGGGGGATCACCAGTGAGCATTGGCTCACAGATATCTTGTTTTTATTTTCGTTAATTACTCAAAATTGAAACAGAGTTCGCCAATAATTTTTTGCAATTTATGATTTCCTTTCCATAAGGATTATTTTTGCAAAATTACGTTGAATTTGCTTCAATAGTTCTTGAGAAGAAGATTTTTTTTAAATGCACCCCTTTTTCTACAGTTTTGAGGTTTTCTCCGTTTTAAATAAAGATCGGTCTTTCATTTCTGCAATTTATAATCACCTTTCTAAAGGGATGCTTTGTGCCAACTTTGGTTATAATTGACGTGGTTTTAGAGAAGAAGTTTAAAATGTGAAAAGACGGACGGACGGACAGACGGACGACGGACAAAAGGTGATTAGAAAAGCTCACTTGAGCTTTCAGCTCATGTGAGCTAAAACCAAAAAAAAAAAACAAGAAAAAATAAACCAACAAAAAATCCGAACATTCATATTTAACATAATGGTCAAAATTCTAATGAATATAAATGGGGGTTTAATATTAACTGGTAAAAATGACAATTTTTCTTTAAAAAAAATATAAACAATATCAATGTTTCTAACTTTAAAGAATTTATAAACGATTTATCAAGATACGATCGTTGGTGTCTGTTAGAGTTCCAGAATTTTTTAAGGGGGGATCAATAACATATACTCAAGTTATATTTATTGACTATATACGGTTAGAATGATACACCTTTATTCCCATCCTACAGTATCGATCAGACCAAACCAAACAGAAGGTAAACCCCAACTAAACCTGGGTTTACTTTCTGGGATTACTCCGGGTTTACTAGAGTAAACCAAAAGTAAACCCATAGTGGACACAAAAGTAAACCCCGATCAGAAAGCAGACGGTACATGTGTATTCAAAATATACATGTACAAGGGCGGGAATTACAGGCAGTAGGATAGTAAGATAAATCAAAGTACTGACGGGAGTTGATTTTATCGATTATCATTTATTTTAAAATTAACTTATCTTGCGTGGCAATTAGTTTCTAGTTTTTATTTAAATTACGCACTTTTTTATAATTAGACTTTTCAGACAAGAATTAAGAGAAACCCCATATGAATCATGTGTGTAATATTTAAAGATAGATTTCAAACTATGTATTAACAATCGAAACAATTCGAAAAAGTGTATGGATCAAAGCAATATTGATATTGAACTCCAGTCTCGTTCAACCATACGCTTATCTGTCTCCGTTAATCTCCGACAAGCAAGAGAGCCTCTCTGTTTGTCGAAGATTTACGGAGACAGCCGAGCTTTTGTTGAACGAGACTATTAAACTCTGGCGTAGGAATACAAGAGAGTACATGGATATCTAAATTGTTCGTATTATATAAAATCTTACTATTTTCAAAGTGTTTATATACAAGTACCACTGACGAAATCCATGATCATCTTTACGAAGTCTTGTTGTATCTTCTATTTGCAAACATGTCCCGCTATTGTAAATATCATTTTACCAAAAAGTAGCTTCTTTTAATTGGACCAATAACGTTGTTGATTTTATGTTATGTTTTATTTTCCTCTAATATCGGCGTTCGTTTTCTACATTTTGTACCGTTAATAATACCCGGTACTAAGTGAAATTAGTATTTTAAGCAGTGCAATTTTTTAATACGGTTGCATTACTTGACAGTTGTTCATTCCTGCAGCTGTATACATAAGATCTGAATATAGAGATCTAGGCGTTGCCTGGTTTGATTTTCCGTTTATAAATTGGGACTTTGGTGTGCTGATCCCAAAATATTAATAGTTATACAACACATTTGGACGATTTTTAAAAACAAAATATACATACCTGTGAAAGATGCAATTAATTCAGATGAAACGGGAAATATCCAAGAAAACTTCATTGACACATTATCATTTTTTTTTAATCGGAAAAATTCAGAGGATCGAAAACAGAGTTCTTACGGAGATTTATAATGGGAAATGTTGACATCTTTTCTCCATTCGTAGGTCACAGAATACCTCGCACAATTTTTCAACGTTATCATCCGGGTCAGTTGAAATGCAAAACCCTGTAGACTTCTTTATTTTTAGCTGTGTATTGAACCTAATGAGCTAGAGATGACGTTTTAAAGAAGAAATCATGAAAAATGTTTATGCTTCTGAAAAAACATCGCTTGAACCCTGAGGTACATAAAAATATCCAGTTATTCAGCAAAATGTGAATCGAGGATATTTTAGGACAGGGTATGGTGGTCAATGCATGTACTGTTGATTTTGGGAAAATAATTATTCTTGAATAAATAATCTCGGATTGATAATCTTTCAAAAAAATTAAATATTAGACAAAGGATATCGGTTTTAGCATGATAAACAAATCTATAAAGTAAATAACATTAGATAAGATTTTCCGTTTTCTGTTCCGTTCCGCTCTCCGTTCCGTTTTCCGTTCCGCGTTTTAGCAACACCCCGTTTAGTTGACCCCAATCGCAAATCCCGAGTAAACCCAAGTGGACACAAATTCTTAAGAAGTAAACCTATAGTAAATCCAAGGAAAACCTCAAATGTAAGCCCAGGGTTCAGATGGTGTTTACTCTGGTGTTAGGTTGGATATAATCAATACTGTAGGGTTTTTTTCTTCAAAAACAAAATATATTTCAGTTGCAAAACCATCTCTTGGAATAGGATTGGTATTGTCATACCCCCGCTTCAAATGAGATCGGGAGTATGCGTCATATACTCGTCTGTCTGTGTGTTTGAATGTATTTGTGTTTGTCTGTCTATAACACATTTATATTCCACTTTTCCCGTAATTTAATGCTTGAAATTTTAAGTCTTTGATAGGTATGTCATGTGGTGGGATTCATTTTTATCATTGTCAATCTGAAGAATCAATATTGAAATATGAGTAAAAATGGATTAATAGAGATGTGGATCTTCATAATCATTAAAATATTTTATCATTTTGCTATTTGGCAAATCCTTGGGATTACACCATTTGATGCCCCCGACATAAAAACACATGAATATATATGGCTACAGTGTAGGCGGTAAGATGAATCTCAACAGTTTTCAAGATAGTCAGCCTTTTTCCGTTTCATGAGGGTCAAAACCATCCACAGGATCATGATATACATAGTATTTGATATGCCATAACAGAAAAAAAATATATAATTGATGAAGAATGCATGTTTTCAAGATACTTAGTCTTTTTGAGTTTGTTGGAGGGTGGGGTGAAGGGTGAGGTGATGACCCCAGGTTTAGGGGCTATGTCTGAATTGCGTCTTGACATGATCAACGGGAATATATATGGGTAAGGGATATCAACAAATTTTATTGTTAAGGGATAAGGTTTAAACCATATACAAGACATTTCAATAATTTGTAAATAATTGATAAAGAGGGGGTGGATAAAGCCCCTGAGCTTTGATAAATGTTATAAACATCAATCAATTTCAAGTCCGTTCCACAGCCTTTTTATTTGGCAATATTTGGAGGGGAGTTATCCATAACTGTTTGTTCTGCAGACAGTTTACACCTTTGTATACAGAAATGACTCTTGCGCGATTGTTTAGTGTAAAGTTGCTGATAATAAATTATTGGCTACTACGCAATGCAAGTAAAAAAAGTAAAAATTTCTCAGTAGAATTTCAACACATTGTCATAATATATAAGAGCTTTTAAATGGCGGTGGGTTTGTAGCAAACATACAGTTAGATTCATAAAGTGGACATAATATCAGGTTTAGCACGATATCTTAATTTATAAAATCCAATGCAATTATATGCTATTAGTTATAGGTTATAAGGCTGTTATTACAAGTAGTTATTATAATGTGAGCTATTCAGATCTTTGTTTTTGTAAATTATTGAAATATAAAAGCGTTTACGTCTAAGTTGTTTCCTACGATTGTCATTGAAAACATTACATATTATATCTAAAATATCAAAAATCTTTTAAGAGAACTTGTCCTTGACCTTAACCCTTGACTTAAGCAATCCAGTTCATGCATTTCGTTTCTTTGTAATAAACATGGATTATTTATTTGATGTAGTATACAGGAAGTAAGTCAAAGAGGAGAAAATAAGTCAGACGAGGATTATGCAGTGAGCTTTCACGTAGAAACTTGACGTAAAGTCACCGCAGAGAATATGATAGAGTGATTACTATAGGGCAAATGCATAGTGGGGCCTCAATAAGACTGCTTAGAGTAACAAAAGTCTACGACATTATAAAGTTTTCCGTAGTCATCAAGATAGTTTAAAGTAGCACGTAATATCAAGGATTTACAACGATAATAATATATTTACATCCACCAAGTATTTTTCCCTATATTAAAACTAATAGTAAATTCATAACTCTATAGAAACAACAATACTGAAATTTACACGCACATGTTCATCGATTGGTCGAAACCTACATGTACAGCAACCTACGTAATACCACGGACTGCACAAAACAATCAAGATGATGTCAGACTCAAATTCCAATGGGATAACGATCTGGCTGTTACTTTTAGATAACGTACTGATGTACATAATGTACATTAACAGCACTTAAGTGGATTTTACCAACTTTTTACAATCAATTATTAACTTGTTAAAGATAGATGTAAATATGTATGTGTCATAATATAAAATCTTGTTTGAGATTCATGCAGGTTCTTAAGGTAGCCATCATTGCAGAAAAAAACTTAACCCGCTAAAGAAAATGAATTAGCATACTTATTCCTGCCACATCCTACAATTAAGCTGCTTAACATATATTAAACTTTCAACAAATGTATTTGTCATATTAGGTACATTCATTGTAATTATGACCCGTAACAATATTAGAATCGCCAAAGCAAGATCTCGTCAAACTTAAATCATTCTTATTGATCACATTTTTCTTGAAAAATTATCACAGAAAATTTCAACCTTTTCTTTTTACGTTAAAAACAAAATAATCATATTTTGCTTCTTATGAGCCTTTTTGTATGGGTTAATCATGCAAAAACAATAAAAATTAAAAACAAGTACAGGGAAGTGTAATTAGGGGAAACACCTCGGCAAGGCTTTTCCTGTGATATATTAATATATAATTATATTGTGCATATTTTTATGATCATTAGGCCTACAAGACCAAAGATTACAGCATTTAGTTTACACCTGTATTTTGACTTTATTTAGATTTGTCATACTGGCTGCATGATGTTACCGTCACTGTATGACTGACAGAATCTGATGTCAGCACTCCCTGTGGTTTCTTTGCGGGTCCCGGTACCCGCGTCACAGCTGGTCGTCATCGACTGTCCGACATTACCACAGGGAAGATTCGTTAAGATCTCCAAGACAACTGAGTATCTCACTCTTTGTGAGGTTGATGTGTTTGGCGTCCTTGTCTAGTATTTATTAAAGCCGATGACTAGGCTGAAATGTTGCCGACTTCAGATACATGTATAATTTTTTTGCATCTTGAGGAAATGATTATCTGGTCTTATTTAATGTGACTTTACAAATCGCTTCAAGTTAAAAATCTACATCTGTTGCCCTATTTATCCCTAAATATGTTTTTGCTTTTAATGTTAAATGTCTGACTTTTATTTATAATGCTTCTTACATTGGATATAACTGTAAAGCTTTTTAATGTACCTTTATACTTAATTCAACGTATTTTAAATTATTTTGATCAGTACGTATTGGTTTTATTTCTGTTTAATTACTGTGGTGTCAATAAATTACATTTAAGGTATATTTTGTTTTCTTTTAATAGAACATTAATTAGGGAATGGTAATTATTTACACAACAAAATATATTATATAACTTTTTTCTAATGGAGTCTTTTAGATTTGAAATAATTGAAGACAATTTGAAACCAAAACTTATTTTGATTGCTCTGTGCAGAAAATATAACATTTAAAATTGTGTAAACTAAAATATAAACAAATTAGAATTCAGTACAACCCGTCGCTAACCCGAAGCTTTTTAAAGCTGAACATCGCTCGTAAACAGGCACTGTCCGCCTTATTTCTTTTTCATCACTGCTGTCCCTACAACCCCTATATAAGGCACAGACCTCTAAACAGTTCAAAGTACTTTGCTGTAGAGGTCTCACCTGTGTGGACGTACATCGTCGCCGTGCTACTCGGTCGCAATGAAATTATCAAATTTTACACACAGGAGAATACTAACATCAAATTAATCGGTCAATTTATCATTTACAAATAGAATAGGCACATTAATAAGAAATAAATGCATTAAATCCAAAGACCACGAAAAGAATACCACTCGTCGGCCACGAGTTTCAGGTGTGCAATCGGGTGTTCCGAAATCGAAGGGTTTATATACAAGGTACTTGGCATTGTGTGCCGGTGCCTATTTATGAGCGGCATTCAGTTTTAAAGTAAATCTGTGTGAAAAAATGTCACAATGACTTTGCAATATATTTTCTTTTTGACTTTGCAAATATCCATACTAGATAGAACTATCGGACGATATCATAGCATCATACTCTATCATTTAATTGGAAAACATTAATCCATTATTCTTTGAAGAATAAGGAATGTATTAATTTACTTAATTCCCGTATAAAATCGTAATTACGTTGATTTAATTCTCACGTATGCCGTTAAAATCCCCTTTTCTTATTATATTTCATTCACTTTTGAACATAATAATTCAAAATTTATTAAGAATAAATCAGCAAAAAAAAAAAAAAAACCCTAAAAAACTGACGCAAATAAAAAGTACCACATTTCACTTATGTTCGCAAATATTGTTACACGCGAAAATAACTAAATATTGGACATGTGTGAATATCAGACTGTTTAAGAGTCTTAAACCTAACTAAGTACAAAATCAAATATACCTAAACCTAACTAATTACAAAATCAAATATATTTAAAAACAATGTTGCATCAAATGATTTCAGTTGGTTATATTAAGAATTTTGTAAAATAACAAAGGTTAAGGCTGTTCTATTGTTATTTTAAACTCCGAGTTCAAACCTAGGAAAATAGTCAGTGTGCATTAAAACTTAACAATATCAAGCTGGTACACAATTTTACATGATTTAAAGCTATAAGGTCTGTTTCAAAGACACCTTCTTAAAAGGTGTCATAATAGCAAGTGGTATTTCCTCATATATATAGTTTGGCTGATTGGTGCAAAATTGCTCACTAAATGAAGAAAGCACCAACTTTTGCATGGTTGTATATTTCAGTGTACTAAGCATAATTAACAATGGACCAACTCTCAAAAATCAATGTGGCCGCCATTTTCAGGATGGCCGTCCATATATTTTATCGTTTATAACTTTGTTCAAAAGAATAACTTTTTTTGATCCTATGAGTTCATATTTTACACAGTTGATAGGTTGTGGATGCTTTAATAGACGTTCTAACATTCAAAATAAAAAGAATATTAATATGGCCGCCATATTTAAAATGATAATAATTCAAAATTCAACAAAATTATTAATTTTGATTAAATTAGGACCCTTAATCAATAGTTAAATTTGATCTTTCAATATGATTATCAGTTTTGGAAGGCAGTTTTACCAACCAATCAGGAAAACGCACGTGTGCCACTAGTTTATATCAAAGTGGATTAGATGAGCAAATGATTATGCACAGAACGGGTCACCGAAGCATAAGTTGAGTCCGTAAATACAGAGAGAGTCCAAAGAGCAACTGAAGGATGTAAGCAACCTTTTAAATCCTCCATCGAAAAAAAAATGAAAACTGAAGCTGAAACCGATAGCAATTTATTTAACCTTGCAACAGTTACTCCTTCATGCGTCAGTGTGCCCATTCCTTCTCTCAACAAAGAAAATGTTTCTGTTCCTTCATCAAGTTCATGCAACAAGTCTAACTAAAATTGCAACTTTACTACTATTTACCCTGTAGGGCCCTCAACTCTTGCATCCCTGATGGCAAATGAGTTTATTAACTCCAAAAGATTTGTTATTTGTTTTTGTATGTGTTCTAGTTGTACATGAATCTTCTTTCAAAACAAAATAAAGGTTTGTTATTTTTCTGTGTGTTTTTATTTTCATGATATGCAGTTATCCCATATAGGATAACTGCACTATGTGTAAAGGTTTTACTGATTTATTAACAAGTGCCTTTAACATAGGGGCAACGGAAGCATCATAGGTCAATATGTTTACCGTAAATGTGGAAAATTTTACGTCGATTAATGTTTGCGAATCTGAGTTAAAAAGCTATAGATTAATTTCTACGTTTTAAATTTTTGCGAATTTTCATCCGCGCTAAAAATAAAAAGCATTCAAATAATAATTTTCACACATATTGACATAGGAATCTCATTTTCTTCGTATTATGAAATCTGAACACCTCAATGCTCTAAGCATGTTTTTTTTTCATACAGGATGTAGAATTCAGTCGCTTAATGAAAACCCAAACCGGAACGACTGTTTAAAATTCGGATTTGTTTGTTTTTTCAAAACGACAATTTCGGCGAAACCTACGCGCGCGGGTTACGTTAAACGTAGAATTAATTTTGAACAGCCTTATGATCTCAAAAGACATGTGATGGAATGATCTACCAATTTTTCTTTAAGACACTTGTCTTTGTATGATTTTACAGCGTATGTAAAACATTTCAATAAATGTTGGATTGATTAAGGGCCTAATTTGGGGTATTTCTTCTCTTTCTTCATTTCATATAGTTTACTTGCTAGGTTTTTTTTGGTATGGTTAAAATCAGAATCAAAATAAAGTTTTGCCTCGGCCAATGTTGTAAAGTCATCCATAATCAAGGTTTTAACATAGAACTCACGTGTCTTTAGGTCATGAAGCATTTCTATGGCCATGTCAGACTCCATGGCTTTGGTCCAATTCTTTCTACAATCGTGATCTTTTCCTCATCTGTACCGGTAGTATATGTCTGATCGCAGATTCTGTAAATTAAATATAAGAAATAATAAATTTCGAAATTTGAAAATTGTATAAATTGAATAATCAATATTTATTAAAGTTTAATTTATTATTATAAAGTTGAGAATTATAATCTTATACCTGCATTTCTTACATCGAAGAGCGTATGAAAGAACTATAGTGTTTTCACACTGATATGATAACTAACTTAGTAGGTTGCCCCGAACTTACCGATTCATGAAATAGCATTGACTCCCCCATAGCAAATTCTATAAATAGAATAGAGTTGCTCTTAACAAATGTGAATAGGGTTAATATATGTTTCATATATTGTCCACGAAGAAATGCAACAAAACAAAATTTTGTCACAGTTATGAAAAGTTTGCAATCAATGATAAATTTGTCATGGCCTACAATTTTAATGGGGAATATTTACCCGGATGTTCTAAATGGGTCATCTATTTGCAATTTGCTGGAACAGAGTTATTCTTTTCATCAATTGATAAACTCGGTGACATCAGATTATGGTTCATACGTAGACCATATATATGTAAACTTTAAAAATGACAAACTCATACTGTTTAGGACATTTGAATCTTACTTTTCAGACCACAAACAAATTTTCAACAACTTAAAACTGTAGTATTACAAACCCTCTGTGTGAGAATATACCAGTTTTTAAAAAGGACATAAAACAAAATAGTCTATCCTGCTTTCCATCCAAATGAATTTGTGTGGTTTTATACTCCGTGATTACCACAATTAGAAACGTTTCAAAGTTTCCAAATTTTTCTCTTACCCTTCAATACCATTTCGAATAAGAAATTAACTGGCCAGAAAATCTTTATGGGAGCGTCTTAAGATAATGTAGATTCAAGTTAGTTCAAATCATGATCTTTGGAAGTAAGGTGTGTACACAATGAGGGGTGAAATTTTTACATAGGAATATGTAGAGAAAAATCATAAAAATCTTCTTCTTGAAAATAAATTGCATACATGTATAGAAAACCTAGTTTTGGTGAAGTCCACATTCAACAGTTTGTTTAGATTCAAGTTAATGAAAATCACAATCTTCAGGGGAAGAATGGGGCCACATTAGTGGAAGGGGGAAATTTCACAGAGGAAAAATATAAAATTATTTTCAAAAACTAAACTGTTTTAATACATGGTATTACTTATATGCAATATAATTTCTTGTTTGTTGGACATCCAGTGAAAAAGGGTACAAGCAGGTGAGCGATTAAATAATAACATTAATTTTTTTTTGTAGCGAAACAATTAAGGCGGTACCGGTATATGAATTTGAGCAAACGGTTATATTTCTTCTACTTGTTCCTGATCTAAAATGCAAAAAATAGAACGGAAATGGAACAGAAAACAGTGCAGAATATCCTGGGTGCGGGATGATAATTATTATATTATTTGTATAGTTTATTATTTATTTGTTTAAACCGACGAACAAGAAATTATATTGGTGTGGCCTAAGATCTTCTTGAGAAATGCAATACTCAATATTTGATATGACTATGATATCATCCTGTTACATACGGGGCTTAATGTTTAACATAAGAAATTCTGAAGAAAATTTGAAAATCCTTTTATGCCAGATCTATTCTACTACAATGTCCAGATATTTTGTATCCAACTCAGTAAGAAATCGGAATAGAAGATGATAGTAAGATTTAAAGGGGCATGGTCACGATTTTGGTCAAAAATTATTTTTCCGATTTTGATATTTACAATGCTTTAGAAAGCATTTTTAATAGGCAACCGAAATTTGAGTCTGATTTGTTGAGTTATAAGCGAGTTACAGAGCTTGAAATTATTCGCTATGTAAACAAAGCGTTTGTTTACATGTTGAACCTTGAAGTAAAAATTTCATGTTCAAAAGGTTTAAAACGCCCATATTAAGCTATCGTGCCAGCCATTTAAAAAAAATGTATTTATTGCGCATAAAAATGGGAAGTTGTTCTGGTCTGATCAACTTTCTTTTACGTAAATTTTGTAGGGAAAATAGTATTACTAAATTGTTCATGCAAATTATACTAATGGTATTGTCTCTTGACGTGAGTGCGATTGTATTTCAACACCGTCACCACCCCTGTAAAGTCAAGCGGTTTGTTTACATGTAAAATTTGCGACTCTTGATGTAGAGGTGAATTTCACATACTTCTTTTTTCTGAGGTCGGTCGGGAAATGCGATGCGATATATTCTTTGTATATTATATTTTTATTTTATTCTTGTTTTTGATAATTACATTAATACTTTTAGAACAATCACATTTACTGAAATGCTTACACACTATCAATCCAAGTGTAATTATATAGTTTAAAGTAATGGTTTTCTTGTGTTTAATACTTGGAGTCTGCATACGTTTTGTATGGCATGAGTACAACATAATTTAAAATGCAGGCGCATTGAGTACGTCAGTAACTTGTTGCTGTTTAATGTAAAAGCAAAATTGTAACAGATACCTAACATTGAATAATAATCACAGAGGTAAATGTGGAGTTTACACAATTATCCATGAACATTACTGCTAAACACATCTTATGAGGAAGATATTTAAAGTTGTATGTGAAATGCATGTTGCATGCATATGTTCAAGATATTTTTATTTAAAAATATTATTAATAAATCATGAAACTGAAATACCATTCTTTGTTGATTTACAAAAACTGGAATTTTGATAAAAATTATTCATGGTTTATACTGCTGTATGGTTCAAAAGTAACAAAATTTCGTACAGATTGCTTATTTGTACTTGCATATTAGTACTAAAAAAAGAAACGAGCAGCTACAACTGCATAGTATTAAATTTTATTCATTCACTGATACAAATTATTTATTATACCCCGCTCCGAAGGAGATGGGGTATACTGTTTTACCCTTGTGCGTCTGTCTGTCCGTCTGTCTGTCTGTCCGTCCGTAACAAAAATTTCTGTCGCATTTATCTGAGCAACTATTTATCGCAGATGCTTGAAATTTTTACACAGTGTTTGTTAAGGCATGCCATATCGTGGGATATATTTTTGTATCAATCGGACGTCAACTTCCTGTTAAATGACAACTTTTTTTTAACCAAAATTTTTAAACATTTTCGTCAGAGATTTCTCAACAACTATTTATCGCAGATGCTTGAAATTTTCACACAATATTTGTATAGGCATGCCATATCGTGGGATATATTTTTGTACCAATCGGATGTCAACTTCCTGTTAAATGACGACTTTGTTTTTTTAGCCAAAATTTTCAAACAAATTTCCGTCAAAGATTTCTCAGCAACTGTTTATCACAGATGCTTGAAATTTTTACACAGTGTTTGTCAAGGCATGCCATATCGTGGGATATATTTTTGTATCAATCGGACGTCAACTTCCTGTTAAATGAGTACTTTGTTTATTTTGCATATTCACATCAGAGCGGGGGTATCACTAGTGAGCATTGGCTCACAGATATCTTGTTTGTACTTGCATATTTGTACTAGAACTACAACTGCATAGTACCAAATTTGTTTAAATCGCCTATTTGTATCTGTATATTTGTATTAAGAAAACAAACAAACGAGCAGCTACAACTGCATAGTACCAAGATTTTAAAGTCATCAATACAAATTGCGTATTTGTACTTGTATATTTGTACTAAAAAAAATAAAAAATGAGCAGCTACAACTGCATAGTACCAACTTTTTTTTAAGTCACTGATACAAATTGCTGATTTGTACTTAAAAAAGGTATACAGTTTCATTGATCAATCCCTCAATTTTGGATGTGTCTAATGTCGAACACATGTGTGCAGCCAATGTTGAGTTTCTCAGTTTGAGATACGGAATTAAGGAGTTGTGTTTCTAACTGATTTGGAGCAAGGACAAGGTCTGGACGGCCTCTCAACACCAAATCTGGTATGATTGTTGTTGTGCACTTGAGCGACTACCATACATATGTATATTTTTGTGATGTCAAGGGTTCTTTGCCTCATGCTGCTGGATTGGCATTTTATGATATCGAGCTCAGAGTTGACGTTCCCCATGTCTTTGCTGCAGACTGAGCATTTGTTGGCCGCGGTGCATGTAATTAACCTTTTATCACTATCTGCTTTTTATACCAAAATCATTTTACATGTACTGTTTATCAGTGATTTTGGTTAGCCAATTTTTAATTTACTATAAGTCTTTTTGTTTATTGAAAAGTGTTATTGTTAAATATGCTAAAAATACTTGCATAACTCTTCTGAACATACAACCTTTTAAATACATGATTAACTCCATTATGAAGAAGCAAGGGAAGATATCTCCATTATGAAGACACAATGGAAGATAACTCAATTAACTTTCACAGTATCTAAACTTTGATAGACAATTCATTCTTTCTCTTTTCTAAATATGGGAATTAATTCATTTCTTTTATTGAAATTCCAGAGCAGAAGACATTAATAAGAAAAATATATTACCTCCCCCCCCCCTCCCAGCCATAAACCTTGCCTTGCATGTAGGTAACATTATTATAAATGACAGCTTAATTGTTTTTCTAAATATGCAGTCAGTTTTTATTCTGTGTCGGTAGACATTTTTTTAAACAATGTAGTATATATATTAACACTAAATGACCATTTCGGCCACACCCTGCAATAAGAATCCCTACCCTATACAATATATGAGTGTGTTGGCCCCACCCTAAATTTAAATCCCTACATTGCGGGACATGAAATTTAAAATTTTGATAGATGGCTTTCTTTTCTTTCTTTCATGCAGTCAGTTTTTATTCAGTATCAGCAGAAATAAAGATGACAACTTTTTAAAACATTAATGCATTAACATTATATGAACATTTTGTCCCAACCCTAGACTCAGAAAAACTACCTCATGCGACATGAAATTTATAATTTTGGAACAGGGCTTACTGGTCTAAATAATAATGAATTCCGTTTTCCTTACAGGTGTGTGAGAGTAGAGAAGATCATTTTTAAACATTATATGCATTAACATTATACATCCATTTAGGCCCCGCCCTAAGTCAGAACCATACTCCAGGGGACATGAAATTTACAATTTTAGTAGAGGACTTCCCAGTACCCCTAGTAAGTAGTTAACATAATTATGAAGTCAGTTTTTCTTACAGACGTGAGAGAGTAGAGAAATTATTTTTAAACATTATATGCATTATCACTATATGGTCATATTGCCCCCCCCCTCCCCTACAGCCGGAACCCCTGTCACAGGGGCCATGAATTCACAATTTAGGTAGAGCAGGTCGTGGACATCATAACCATGCAATCAATTTAAAGCTATACACGCTATAATTTGCGTCAATTTTGAATAAAGGGGAAAATGTATGTGTTTGATTACTAATAAAAGTTACCTTTATGCTGTTAATTATAATGCTCAATTCGATCACGTAACAAATATATCAAATATTAAACAATAAAAAATATTTATTTTCCTGCCAGGAAAGTAATGCCTCTTCGTGAATATCAATCTATCACGTGATATCGACAGCTTAATTTAGTCTATCATACCACAACTGGTGAAGGGTCAACATCTTCATAATTGTGATAGTTTCACAAAGGAAGGGATATTTTCAGTAAAGCATAAATTTGTCCGATATACGAGTACAAACAAAAGAAAAAAATACAAGCCTGTGAGTAGATATGAATACTTCCTTTAAAAAATGACGTAGACCTGTGTTTTTCCCCTATGTGCTATTTATAGATCCTATAAGAGTAATGGTGTCGTGAATGACTAACGTATTTTAGTCATTATACATGTATGTATTTCAAATTAACAACTGTTAAGCATATTAAAAATCAAGTTGGATATTTAATTAGGCAAACAATAACGACCACCTAGTTCTCCGCGGACATGCGCAATGATGTCGGTTTCTCTCTTCCTTCATTAATATTCATGAAAAGGTATATTTTCCTGGCAGGAAAATAAACAATTAAAAATCTATATCTTTGTAACGAGATGGAATTCACAATTGTAATTTACAGAATAAGGATAACTTTTGTAAGTAGACAAACACATGCGTTTTCACTGTCATTCAAAATTGACGCAAATTATAGCGTGTATAGCTTTAATTTATAGAAAGCATTCTATATTTTTAATATTTAATACATTTTCACCATATGGCTACATTGGTCCCACCCTAAAGACTAAACCCCTGTCCCAGGTGTCATGACTTTCACAATTTAGGAAGAAAACTCCATGGACATTTTAACCATGCATTTAGTTTTTTTCCCACATGAATAAGAATTTTTGAAAATTTGGCTTTTTTGCATATTGGCGACACAACAGAGTACCTCCAGGAACAATGGAACTCTACAAAAATAATGATAATTCTGTTATTTACAGCTTTAATCAAGTATATATAATAGAGATCTTTACCATAAATATGTAATACTATAAATACTGATGTGAATGTTTATCAACTGAATAATCCTTAACTGAACCAAAGAAACATAACTGAAATTTCCTTCAAATAAATAAATGGTTTTTGGGAGTTGATTTTAATCAACTCTCCTATGCACTCACTCGGGCAAAGCGAAAGTGAAACAGTGTTTGGACCTTAGCACAAATCAATACCGCTGACAACACTTAGTTCTTGAAAATAATTGATTAAATCGATGCTATGTATTCTGAAGCATTGTTTTTCAAAAAAAGTTATTTATTAATACCATGAAAATAATAAGATTTTAAATTGTACAAACAGTTTAGATATTTTTTAAAGTCGTATGTATTCCTACGCTAGAGTTCAATGAAGTCTCGTTCAACCAGACGATTGGCTGTCTCCGAGTCTCTCTTGCTTGTCGGAGATAAACGGAAACAGCCGAGCGTTTGGTAGAACAAGACAAGAGTTCAGTCTTGCCTGGATCAATACAATTTCTCAGAAATATTTCGATTACTGATACTACTTGCCATGCAAAAACACATATCGTTGATTTTGAATAAATGATAATCGATAAAAGCAACTCCCGTCAGTACTTCAGTACTTTGATTATAGATGTATAAACCTCTTGATTAGACTAATAAAGTGTCAGTTCAATTTTCTCTTTTGTTTCCTTGAAAACGTCAGAGATGACTTCAAGAATTGCATTATTATCCGTCTCCGTTTCAGTCTGGGATAGAGGCTTGGACACATAATCATGTTCAATAACTGGGGAGATGCTGGGATCCACAGCATTGACACAATCAACAGTAATAGAATCAAGTTTCAACATTTTCCTCGATTTAGGCAATACAGGAAGTTGAGTGTTTGACGCAGAACGAGGTGTTAAAGGAGAGAGCACCTCGTTTGCACACGGATACGTTTAAAAAAGATTGGGCTGCATGTCTACATTTCTCAATGAAATCATTAACACTGATAACACGAGAATAACAATTCCTACAAACCATTGCATCTCTGCGCATTAATTTATGCTGATATTTCGGTCCAATGATGTTGTTAAACTTTTCCTGAAAGTTTTCTTTCATGGCTTTTCTACCAAAAAGTTTAAAACAAGTCGCATTTTTTGTAAAACACAAAAACAGTCAATAGCCACACTCTTAGTTGGCGTCGAGGCCGCCGTTTTGTTAAAGCAAAACAATGTGATTATCACGTGATAAGCCGGACTATGTTTTTGACGATAACAGAGGTGTCAGTGAAGCTTGCGGAATGCGCCCTCTGCTGAGAGATTGCTTTGGTGTGCGGTAATGAAAACAATGTCAACAATTCGCACGCGGAATGTTTTAATATTTTTTAACGTGTGTGCAATATAATTTATTTTGAATGCATCATTCTTAATACAGAAATAAATGTTTTTATGATAGATTTGATATTAATAAGAGCAAGAGTTGTATTTTCATTGAGTCCACTATTTTCCGTGTTATTTGCATTCCGGCTGAAATGTTCGCGGCGATCAGCTGAATTGTTCGGTATTAAAAACAATGTTAACAATAATATACAAATAATTGATCATTTCAGCTTATAATATTTGTGAAGAAAATTTAACTGGTCATTTTAATACATTATATAAATGATGCAGCTATAACAACAACTGGGCATTTGTTGATAACAAGAAATTTCATGTACATCTTGATTTTTACAAGTTCTTTCTCAAATTCTGCCATTATTAGGTAAATCGTGAAGATCGTTTAACGCGGTTATACGTTTATTATGAACATTATATTATAGAGCCACAACCCCTAATAATGTTTAAGTATAGGTTATATCAAAAACTAAACTATAAATGCATTTTAGCGTGTTTATTATTATTGAAAATGTTAAGTACACTTGTAAAAGTTTAATTTTGTTAACATGCTGATGCCAAAAAATATACAAATAAAAATTATTACATTCACATGCCTTAACAATTTCCTTTTATAGTTAGTCAGATCATGTCATAAATTTGCATTTATCAATCAAAAATATATGTCCTTACCGCTTTTATTACCATCTTTCCATCTCATGGCGCAGGGGTACCATAACATAACTTCTCTCATCTGGAAGACAACCTGCTTTTTCCTCTCAAAGTCGTCATAGTCTAGGTATACCGGTCTATGCCGATTTTGTAGTTTTGGTATAATCACAAACATTGAACAGCATGGACTTTCCAATAGGTTTTCCAAGGTTGCTTGTCCAAACACATCACACAGAAACTGTTTGTCTGCTTTTTCTCCCTAACAAATGCAAATTTTCCATTTTTTAGGAGAAAACAGCTATCCTTTTTCTTTGTTGAAATTGTGATATGCAACTTCTTTCGTATTTGTCAGCTGGGAAATGTCTCAGTTTCTTTCATTGGTTTGGCTATCTGAGCTATTGGGTTTTGGGATTTTCTGACATATTTCTTTATTTTAAAAAGATAATTTTCGTACTGAAATTGCATTTAGTGAAGTGCCAAAGTGCTGAACATCATCTGGTAAATGCAGGAGAGAGTGAACATTGTATGTGGTAAAAGTGTCTCCATATATGGCAGAAGAATGTTTCTCAGAATATTCCAACAACTCTCTAGCGTACTGCAAATACTCATTTCTTGTAGTCTGGTTGGAGTCTAAAAGAATGGACATAGCCACTGTCAGTGTCAGAACATGGCTTTAAACTTCCTATCTCAAGACTGATTTCAATACCAATGGTCCTGTATATAATAAAAATTGCCTAAACTCGGTGGCTTTCCATTTATCTAAATAAAGTAAAGATCTTGGCTGTCGTGCAAATTCCCGTTTCATTATACCCCCCGCAAACAAAGTTTGGGGTAATCAAAGTTTGGGGTAATGACCTAAGGGTGTGTCATGATCTTGACCCAAGGTCATTCGGTTAAGGTCACTGGCAGAAAAAATGCAAAATTCGTGTCCGGTCCATATTTTTCTTATGGAGAAACATTGGAGGTTCTTACTTCAAACAAAGATTGCCTAGACCTATGGGTGTGTCATGACCTTGACCCAAGGTCATTCGGTCAAGGTCACTGGCAGAACAAAAATGCAAAATTCGTGTCCGGTCCATTAAGGAAGTTCAAGGTCATTGTTTCGAAAATGCTACATTGTGTCCGTGTCAATTTTGGTATTAATGGAAATATTAAATATAAGAAGCTAAAATTTTATTCAAAGCTTGCTCTTCTCGGGCAACATAAAATTATTTCTAGATTTTCATCCCCGTCTCTCTGAAAATGGCCTGCCCCGATGAAATTTTTATTTGGAAAAAAAATTTGTGGGAAAAAAATTTCGGAAAAAATCGGGCTCAGTATACCAATAATTCAAAATGTTTAAATATTAAATGGCTGCTTGACATGTGGATTTCGTTTGATTGGAGTTTGATTTGAGTGACGGTTGTTAAAGGAAGGATGCAAATGTCCTAATGCATTAACAGTTAACTTAAAATAAAATGGAATTAAAGGATAGAAATTGGTTTGTTTACTCCTATTAGCATTAACAGTTTTTGTTATTTAAAGAAAATGGTCAGTGAATTAGATTCATCCAATATTTTCTATAAGAGCAAAAATACACGCGTTATGATTTTTTTCTTAGCGGGGGTATCAATTGTGAGCTTGCTCACAGTACCTCTAGTTTCTTTAAGTTCCTGGAGAGCAAAGTCAGTTGTTGTTGAGACAATCCACACTCTCCTTGTTTCAAAAACATTAAAATTTACTTCACATCACCCAGAAATACCAAATGCATATAATCTAATGGAAATCATTCAATATATTCAATTCTAATAAAGAAGAACGATTTAATTGATGGTCTTTGTATTCAAAGTTCTGAAATTTCTCATCTGTACTCAAGGTGTGCATCCTGTCTGAATGAAAAGTAATAAGGTTGTTCAATCTGTCCTTCATAACACATCTTTCACAACCATGGTAAGATCTGGCGGGATCATCACAAACAAATGCTGAAAACGATACCCGAACTGTTCATTGTAGCTGACACCATTTCTTTTCAGTTCATATAACTCATTTAAAAAACCTGATAGATAATTGTCCAAAGAATTTGGTTTTGAAGACCAACAAAATAACGCAACAACAAATGGTTCAAATCCTTTAATGCTGCAGATTATGGGCCAAAGCTGAACATTTATGGACTTGAAGAGTGGAACACCATCAATGTTAAAGCTTGTACAAGGTCTTTGTTCAGAACATTTTGCAGAATTGAGGAACGTGTCGTCTGACCTTAAAGTATAAATAAGTTAGACTAAGACATTTGTAGTTTTGTCTTTTGATATTATAATTATGGTTGTCTTTTTCTTTTGTTTTAATTTTTATTGTTCCCAGAGCGGGCAACAATACATTAATGTATAAATTCAATTTAAATTGAATTCATAAAACAGGGGGTGTACAAATTTTTCAGGTCAACATGGTCAATGAGAAAGATGAATCATTATAGAATGTATTAGTAGGCTCACAATTCTATGGTTCATACTTTTTCAAGTTGGTACAAGACGAAATTGTATGTTTAAATAGTTTTATCAGGATATTTTTTAGCATTTGTTTGTCTATTAAATAATAGTTATCCTGATACTTTTGTCACTGTCACGTTGGCTGAAGTGTAGTGTTTGTCGGGGTCGTGGGTTCATGTCCCACGTTGGGCGCCATATTTTTGAATATGGGTTCCCCCGAACTTACCGATTCATAGCTTGGTCTCTGACTCTCTTAGAACTACTGGCTCGGTCCAGGCTTTCCGTCTAAGTGATGGGGTTTCACCACGGGGTCCCGCGAGGTGACGTTACAGCCCGCCATCAGGTCAAGTCGTCCACCCCTGCGAGGGCAGTCCACAGCTATGTACCCTCCCGTCGCAGTAAAATAAAAAGAGCCTCACAGCAACAGTGTTGGAATTTTGCGAGGTGTTATAATGACATATACAGCTCATGCCTCATGGTGAATTTTTTTGTGCTTAATAGCACATTTGTGATTCCATATTCGGTCCTATCTCCAGGGTTTTGTCTTTTTTCCGATGTCTCCAGCACATATATTTTCTGTTGTGCATCTTGAATCTGAATTCCTTTTATGTATTGAATATTTCTAGTAATGATATGGTAGTTCCAAATCCATTTTTGTCAAGGTTTTCCATTGGGAGTTATTAAAACCAATAATTTTTACGTTTTATTTTTTTTATTTGACTTCTTGTCTTTATACACTGGTGCTGAAAAACAAACCCCGTAATTATTTCAATGAAAAAATTTATATACATGTATATTTTAAAATTGTGTACCAAATTCAGCTTGATAACTTACATTTCTACAACAGAACCGTTCCTCTTGGTTCCCCGTACCTCCGTATTTGCCTCAAATTTCTTCGCTGCAAACACAGAGGTAAGAGCATTTGTGCTGATCGTCAAAACATGTCCTCTATCAAAATGAGATTGCTGAAAGAAATCACATACTCAATAAACTATGTTGAACAAAATCATCGAATAATGTGTTTACTCAAAACAAGCGAATTTTGAATGGGGCTTCCACACTGGGTAAGCAAAATATTTAAATACTAGATAATAACCCGCGGAAGCGCGGGAATTAACACCTTTCACATTATTATGATATAATGTTCGATGTGTTTAACTAAATGTTTTGTTCATTTTTATATAAACTTTGTCTAATATATCCGTACTTTATATAACACTACCACGCGTATCTTACGTAAGTAGTGTACACGTTAAGTAAAAGTCTTAAGTGATCGTATAGTCGTTTTATTCGGCAAAAAGCAAACTAAATACACAGTCCCAATTCGGGGAAGTCAGAGAGAGATGTTGAGAGTTCGAAAGAGCGTCGGAATTAACCTAACTTGCGAGAAGTTAGTAGTTTTATACTATTTGGGGAAAACACCTATCAAAGTAATACAAGTGTTCATTGGGTGTTGAAAAGCCCCTTAAGAGGGCGCCACCACCTTGTTACTATGATGCTCCAAGATGGCGTCAAGCTGATCAGTCAAGAACCCGCCCTTTATCAGTGTACTTAGGGTCAATCAAGGTTACGACAGATATTTACTAGTGGGAGGGTCACTGTATCGGGACCAATTACTGTCATCTACCTGAGCCGATCAAAGGGCTAATTGACTTCGATTAGCCGAATGATGTATGTTATCAAACTTTACCCCCCCCCCCCCCCCCCCCTCAGGATATTTGTGTACAAATCGGGAACATAATGTCCAAATTGGAGACATACTGACCAGCAAGGATTTAATTACGGTCATTAAAGGATCATCACCTCAAAACAATACACCCCATAAATATGTAAACATGGTAGCTATTGGCTCTCCCTCTGACCTTCCTTTAAAGCAATAAAGTCTTTGATGGACACAGAATTATCGTGATTCAATTTACATGGAATATACATTAAATAAAGGTATTTACTTTACGAAAGCATTCTATACTGATTCTGAAATAAAATGATAAGTCAATTCACAATAGTTCAAAGAATAATATGTAACGTCCAATCAGTAAAGTCAAAGTTATAGGATACGCAAAATATAAAGTCCAATCACCAGTGTTCGATTATATAATAATAGGTAAATATAAAGTCCAATCACCAGTGTTCGATTATATAATTACATGTAACAAGGGCTATTTTGTTACATTTATTTTTTGAAACAAAAAAAAACAAACTGAATTTTTGTTATATTTATTTCAAACAAGTGAATGGGATTTTGTGTATCTCTCTCTAAATTTGGTTCTGAAGGTCAATTTTCAATATAATTTCTATTACTGTCCAAAACAAATTGTTCAGATAAAAAAAGTCTGAAGAGGAAGGGGGACATTCCCATTTAACGTCCCCGTTTTATGCATACATCATTTATTCATATAGACGTAGAATACAATAATCTGTTCATTAATCTCTACAAATTTACAACCAGTCTGTCGTGGTATTAAAATTTATGAAAATAAAACACGCTAGGTTGTGCATTATTCATCCATTTGCATGCATATTTAAATCCTGCCCGACAGTTAACTCGCCTTACATTTTCCCACCATGATGGCAATTAAGCAACACGTTTCTGGACATCCTGCTTAAGAATGTTCTTTCCATTAATACTAAAGTCGCAATATTTGTTTCATTTCATTTTTTAAATTTTAATCGAAATTTGATCCAAGGTATCTGCCTGCGATGCATAAAAACTCGTCCTACACTTTTCGTTAATTAGCCAATCCACGTTCTTAGTTACATCGCTCTGGAAAGTTCTATCCCATTCCCTCACCAGAGGTCGTGCTTCGCAAGCGACTGAGTATCAACACTAAAATCGCCCGAAAAAATACATGTGTTTTGTACCCTGCAAAGTGTATTGCCTATATATTTGTTTTTCATTGTTAAAAAGAAAGAAATCAATACTTGTAAACTTATTATTTTACAGGTCTTCTTGAGTGATTAGTTTGAAAGAAACTGGTGCCTTTTCCAGAGATCTGCTTTGCATGTACTTTGTTCATTTCATATACCAAACAGGAGTAAAACATGTTTTATCAGTCCCAAGTTTCTGCTTCTATCACATTTTGCTTAATATTTCAATAATCATAAATTCCTTTTTGTCCAAACTAATATTTATGGTCATTTTCTTATTTAAGGTACCTGTATTTTTTATCCTTAAAAATGAACAAATGTCAAATGTGAACTTGTATTTTTAAAAAATGTTCAATTGAGTTAAGAATAGTTTAGAGTACTGGTGTTTTAGAAAGATTTTGAAAACAAGACTTTTCCTACACACAATTGTGTATTAGAATAGTGTGACAGATGTAGTAATGTACATGTTAAATTGATAGAGTCACATCTGTTCACTAGTTTCAGTCAGAATGATACATTTGGTAGTTTTTATATTTGGATCAATTTTGTTTGTAGTCCCGACACCAAAAAAGCAAATGAAACTTGACAATCTTGGAAGAGTTCAGCACATTTCATATGCTAAAAGTGATGCAAGAAAACCAAAATCAATAAAGCAACAGCCTCATGTACTGGAAAGTTCTGAAACCGTCTCTTTACCAGCTACAGACTCTCACTCAAGTGTTCAATTCAACACAGACTCTGAAAAACATGATGACTGTGGTTCCAATCTACAATCACCCATAAGAAAATAGTTTTATGAAATTGTTACTGAATTAATGAAGAATTGTTGTTACAGAAATTTGTGAAGGGGATGATTTTTCATTTTAAAACTTGATTCCAGTTAATGAAATTTACGTTATTGAGTACAGTAATGAAGATCCTTTAATGGGACAAGATGAGGAAAATCAGGCCAATTTATCCGGGTCATTTTATGAGTGTACATCATAGTATGGTATTAATTCTTCTTTACGCTATTTGCCATACTATCGCTGAAGCTCAATTGGCAGATACACTAACTTTTATTTGTCTATACTGCTTACATTCACATCCAGGTTAAAAGAGCATCTATACTTTAAAAAGTATTTTGCAATATGCATTTTCCAAAAGTATTTTGCAATATGCATTTTCCAAAAGTATTTTGCAATATGCATTCTCCACGATGGAAACATTATTTTTGTAAGCAGTGCATGACAAGTGTGAGAGTAAATGATACCAGTTGCCTTTCTTTAGACTGTGGAATACAATTAGGAGTTAAAAACAAAGACTATTTCATCGAATTACCATTGGAACAACAGTTAAAGAAAATAATAAAGAGGCCTGGACTTTTGAATTTAATTCAATCAAGATTTAACAGAAAAAGAGGCAGTTCAATGGAATTGAAGACATATATGATGGTGCGGTATACGAAAGGTTTTCTGAATTTGGAGGTCCCTTATCTTCAGAAACCCTACAAATATATCATTTACATGGAACACTGATGTAATTCCTGTTTTCAAAAGTTCAAAGTTTTCCCTTTGGCCCCTCTATCTAGTCATTAATGATCTTCCATTTAAACAGATTTTTGAAAGAAAATATGATCCTTTGCGGACTCTGGTTTGGTGAGTCAAAGCCATTTATGAGTATTTTTACAAAACTGCTTATGAAATCTCTCAAAATGTTAATAGGGCCCCGCAAGGATTTGCGGGTGCCCTATAGTAATCACTCTGTCCGTCCGTCCTTCTGTCCGTCCGTCTGTCACTCTTCTGTCCACAAATTTTCTGTTTTTTTCTAATAACTTTTTTCATGGTTGCCCAATCAAGTTCAAATTTGGTATGGTAGTTCAGTAGGCAGAAATACATATTTTGATGCTAAGTTTGGTTCTCTATGTCTTCTTGTTTGGAGCTGGGTGGTGGGGTAGATTCCTAATGAATTGGCAAAGAGAGATAACTGCTGAGAATGTTACCATTGTATACTTGGAAGGCTGTGCAATATTTGTCCTTTGGGATTAATTAACCTTCCACAGGAAGAAAATCCTAAGCTTAATCTTTATCTGTCACATTGAGATTAATTACTGCACTGCCTGTGTCTGCAAATGAAGTTAAGGTCAATTTTGAATGATGTGTAGTATTGTGTACATTCTTTGAAATATGGATTTAAAATACTGGTATATAATATTCATACTCAATTTTGGTTAAAATACAGTACACAATGATTTATGATAATTTTATTGAATTCTAAAATCAAGATATATATTAAGATATCCTTTTTCACTATTCTATTTTTTAATTATTAATTTTATTTTTTTCTGCCTTTATGCTGTTAATTTTAACAGGTAATCAGATAATAACCCCATTCAGTCATTTCTGAAAAAAAAATCTTATTGTAAATTTAGAAGACAAGGATGAGAGAGCAGAACAATTAATCCCCTGGGATTAATCATCTTGCCTGCTGCAGAAAATATAGAGGCTTATCTCTATCTGTCATATGAAGATTAATGAACACCTTTGTCTGCAACTGATGTTTGTTTTGAAGTTGAGGTCAACCCTGGGTGATACAATGTATTTGGATTCACTGAAGGCTTGCATTTTATAAAACACCTGTTTAAATCTTTTTTAAATACACATTTCATTTAGTTTTTTTTTAAAAAGACATGAGGTTATCCCTGTTTTATGCAGATACTATTTAGAGTTTTTGGACATTCAGGAATTATCTTAAAATTTTAAAAATACAGTTGTTACTTATAATTTTCATAATTTATTTTTACCACCTTATATATATTGCAGTTCTTTACATCTTATGCCGGGCATTTATTTTTCATCATTGTTAATAAAAAGAGGATGGAATTCAAAGTTTTTTTCACTTCTCTATATTAATTGTCATAGCGGGGCCCTTCCTGACTGGTCAGTTTTCTAGTTAAGTAATGGAATTCACTATAAGGTGTAATGGTGAAACGATTGTCGCCGACGATCGATTGTCGATCGTTTATGGGCTGCCGATTCCGATTATCGATTACGAATTTTATGATCGATTGTCGCTACAATAAACATGTGTAAGTGTAAAACGAAACAAACACGTACGCATTAATAATACGATGGTAGTCATGATACAATTGAAAACGAAACAAGAGAAAATGGCGTCCGAGGTCGACGACGAGATAAATAACAACGAGATGGAAATATTTCCCTACCCGGGGAAGGCAAAATCTGATGTGTGGAAGTTCTTTGGCTTTCTCAAAAAGACGGATGGTCCACCGATAAAAGCTACTTTGGACATGACTACGGCGATTTGCCGAGTATGCAAGAAAAAGTATGCAAACAAAGGTAACTGTGGATCGAAGCCGTTGTTCATTTAGAGTAAAGTTCACTTAACGAAACGATTTATTTAAGCAAATAATTTGATATTATATGACACACTATTAATGTCTAATTATAAAAATAACGATTTTCAGGGAACACGACGAATTTTCGAATGCACATCGATGGCGAACATTACGGTGACTTAGAACCTAAATTAAAACAAAAGAGTCAGCCCCGTCTTGATAGCTTCGTCAAAACAAACAAACCTGTTGGGAAAATAAGTCCAGAAAGGCAGTCAACAATTGACGATGCATTAAACAAAATGATCGTTGGCAAGGTTTTACCTGTGAGCATTGTTGACAACATCTACTTCAGGGCCTTTGTGGAACTCTTAGATCCGAGGTATGTGTAAAAATTGTTGAATGTTTATGTTCCAAAATATATGAAATTTTATTAATGGCTAATGCCTAATGGTTATATATGATTTTATGAAATTAATATCAGTTATAATATTATATCACAGTCTTGTATGTATAAATATATATGATTTATGTGCAAGAATTTAGAAAATAAATTAAATTATTTGCACATTAAAATTTTATAAAAATAAAACATGTTAAAATGTTTTAAATTGGTATAAATATAAAAAATAAATAAATATTGAATGTTTGAGATAATCATGATGGTAAAATATTATGCCTTATGTCATATTTCAGATACCAGGTACCTTCCCGGCCAACTGTCATCAAACGATTAGAAGAAAAAAAGTTGAAGGTTGAAGACAAACTTAAAAGCCAGTTGAAGCTCTCTGCAGATATATCTATAACACATGATGGCTGGACAAGCTTGAACACAGAGTCATATTACACAACAACTGTACATTTTATTGACAATGATTGGTGTTTGCAAAGTGCTGTTTTAGGAACAATAAAACTTGCAGGGAGTCACACAGGTCAGAACATAGCTAACGAACTTAAAAATACATCGTTGGTCCCTTCCTAAACCAACTGCAACCTCAGACAACGCAGCAAATGAACAAAAGGCTTATGAAATTCTTGGTTGGAATAGATTTGGATGTTATGGACATCGAATCAATCTGATAGTGAAAAACTCTCTGTCATTTCCTGAGGTAACCAGAGTTTTAGGGAAGGCCAGAACACTGGTAGGTTTTTTCCATAAATCCAGTAGCATGACAGATATGCTGCATGAAAAGCAAAAATTACTATTTAGTGACAGTAAAGTGGGACACAGGCTTCTGATTGATGTGGCAACCAGATGGAACTCAACTCTGTTCATGCTACAACGCCTCCTTGAACAAGCACCAGTTCTTATGGCCTTAGCTAATGATGCATCCTTGCCCAAGCATGCCAGTACAACTCTCAAGAACTCTGTATTCAATTTTGACGAGTTGACCTTGGTTGAAAACATGGTGAAGATTCTTGTCCCATTTGAAAAAGCTACCACCCGTGTTTGTGCAGATCAGCATCCCACCATGCACAAAGTCCTTCCCATAGTTACAAAACTTATGCGAGCAACTGAGATTTCAGATGATGATGCAGCAGTTATAAAGAAGATAAAACAGAAAATGCTAGCAGAGATGAGCAAAAGAACACAATCAGAAGATATTTCTCCTAGGGCCTGTTTGTTGAATCCTTTTACAAAAGGTCTAGACTTTGTATCAGAAGAGAGAGAAAAGGCACATGCTCTCCTGAGAGGATTGGTATGTGGAATTACCATTGTTAAGAAAGAGAAAGACACCCAAGAGGCACCTGAAGGAGAAGTCTCAGCAGAAAAAGATAATAATGTTCCTGCTCTTCCAAACCTAAACTTACCTGATAATGAGACTGGCCATGAAGTCCATGATCTTTCTCAGCCATCTGCTGCGAAAAAACTGAAATCAGCCGACACTGATGATTGGTTAGAGGATGTGGTATGTGTAGGAGAAAGTTTAGATGTAGGAAGTGCTGCAGATCATGAGATTGAAAGTTACCTAGGTTGTCAGAGTGATGCAGTTGATCATAATTTAACTGTGTTGGAATGGTGGAAGAAAAATTCTCTATTTTTTCCTAGGATCTCAATACTGGCCAAAAATTTTCTGGCCATCCCGGCATCATCTGTGTCATCTGAGAGGGTTTTTAGTCTTGGGGGACAAATTCTTTCTAAGAAAAGATGCAGACTCAGCCACAGCAATGTGGACTTATTCATTTTTTTAAACAAAAACATGAAGTACTGGTAGTCTGGTAGATGTGTGATGCCATTATGAATTCTTGAACAGATCAGATCTAGTCAAACATTTTAGACAGTTTATTTCTTATGGAAAAAAATGTTTCTTTTCCAAGTCCTTTATTGTTATTTTTTGTTATTAATGCAACAGAGAGTTGTCTTGAAATGTTGAGATTAAACTCAAATTACTTAATATGTGTTGTCCTTAGTTTGTTCTATGCATAAAAAATGCTAAACAGAAATTGAATTTTGTGAATAATTTATTTACTGATTATTTCGATCATTGATCGATTATGCTTTTCCGATTTTAACCGATTATCGATTTTAAAAATTTTCCGATTATTCAACACTAATAAGGTGGAAAACGAGAAGATTTGCACTAAAGGCTTTCTAATCTGTGGAACAGCTGATCTACCAGCCAAAAGTGAAATTTTAAATTGTAACCAATTTAACGGCCAGTTTAGTTGTATGTCGTGCTTACATCCAGGGAAACATAGTGAACACCAAAAAGGCGGAAGCGTTCACACCTTTCCATATACTGCATCTATGCCTAAACACGAAGAGAGAATAACTGAAAATTGCCTGTGAGATGCAGTTCTGGCAACAGAAAACAGAACAAGTGAAAAGCTGTCAATGTGACAGCAAACCGGGTTTTCATTTATGTGAACTGTATCCATAATGCATGTCAACCCATAGCCAGTAAAATGATGTATCCTACATGCAATATTTTGCCAAAAAATGACTAAGTTCAAAAGCTGGTATTTTTTTTTTATAAATTATCGGAAATCAAAATCTTAGCAATATGCACACTTCTGATATATGTACAATTGATCTGCAAAAGAACAACTTCCTATTTTGAAAACTGTACGAGGAGTAATGCGTACAATGAGGGTACCCTATGTGCAATATTTTGCCAACAATGACCAAGTTCAAAAGCTGGTATTTTTTTCATAAATCATCGGAAATCAAAATCCTAGCAATATGCACACCTCCGATTTATGTACAATTGATATGCATAAGAACAACGTCCTACCTTGAAAACTGTAGGAGGAGTTATCCGTACAATGAGGGTATCCTTTTGGCAGCCGCCCGCCCGCCCGCCATTTTCACCATTTTAATAACCGGATTTTTCCTTCGGAAAACTCGGTTAAAAACAGTCAATGGAATAAAAGGACCCTCATTTTTGATGACTCTAAAGTCATATGATTTTGTGAAGTCCACCTCAATAGATTAGATGCATGGCGTACTTTTAGGAATAGGTCAACAACTCCGTGGATCAGCAGCACTCACAGTAAAGAAATTTTCTCAATATCCAACTATGTTGAAATTAAAGATCAAAGACTTCTGCAAATTAGACCACCATCTATTATCACAAGAGTTCCGAGATAATTGTCTGACCATTTTAAATATTGGAAGCCTCAGAATTGAGGTCTTTGTTGTATTTTTTATTTATTACCTATTCTACATGATACTTTACCTGGGAAATACTTATTGCATTTTGCTTGTTTCGTTGAAGGTATTTTCTTTTATTGTGTACAGATAGTGTAATCTCTACAGACATAGAGAAGAGTTCTAATCTATTGTCTTATTTTGTGCACGATTCCTTCCTTGTACGGGGAAAGATACAGTACTTTAAATATGCATTCACTGCTGCATTTACCACAATGTGTAACCGAGTTATTTTGACATGGTAGATAAAATATACACTATGGTCCAATACAGAGTTATGTATTGGTAAAAGCGTGCGATTGTATTTAAAACTTGTGTTTATGTAATTCAGAATTGTTTGCCATTGTTCATGAATTAAAATGTAAAGAACAATCAATTAATGAGGACAACTTCTTATAGGCTGATGTATCGCATATCAAATTGGCAATGAAAACAGATATTATTCAAGTTGTAGATGTGTCAAAAAATTTGAAAGTTGTTGTATATTTGAGTTTAACAAATTGAACAAAGAGAAATTTTTCTTTGCAATCTCCCAAATGTTGTAGAATCTGACTGAAAACACACAGCGTTCATGTATTTGTACAAAACTCCTTAATTAGAACTTAACTAGGGTTCCAAATTATCTTATTTATATTTCAAATTAATCTGTTCATTTCACTACTTAGTACACATGCAAGTCAAAGAACAGGATCAATGTCATCAAAACAGTTTACACTGTTGTTTCAACCAGTATTAAATTTCACCTTTTATCATAAATGGTGATTTTCTTCTTTTGATATGTTTACAAAACTTACTTTTGATTAAATATTAGGTTTTAAATTTATGTTTTCACAAATTTTGAAGGTATTATGAATACATACCTAAAGTAGAATTGTTCTACTTTAGATTTCTTTAATAAGGTGACTTATAACATTAGGTGTCGACAAAATGTTTCTGCTTCCCAGAAAAAAACATAATTTATAGCACTTACCGTAATTTGATTGAAAGTTGTTTCGGTGATAATATGAATTTCAATTTTTGTATGTGTTAAAATTCTGGAGTTTTTTCTCTGACCATTTTAAAATAAAGTAAAGAAATCTTAGTTTTTTTTATCACAATTTAAACTCCTTGAACATGGAATGATAGTATTTTTTAAGTGTTCACCACTAGATAGCGATTTAATATCTCAGGTGAGCACAAATTAATGCGCCATTGTCATTTTGAAGGAAAAAAAAATACCTGAATTTTTTCTGCTTGAAAGCAAAAGCACTTTTTTTTAGACCTTCTGAATTTGTTTTGTGTCAGTTGACATGATTTGGGTGAATAAAACCTATTAATTAAATTTTTAAAGGTGTTTATGCCTTTAAATTCAAGCACCCAATGTGCTATATGAACCTGATCTTTGTGAAAGCTTCTTTCAGAAAATACCGCAGTAAAGAAGGTACTAGCAAGCTTCTTGCGAACAATTTCTGATGGTTAAAGTTTCCTGCAAGCTTTCTGCGAAGTGGCAAGTTTCTGCGAATTTAAAGCAAGCTTGTTGCAAAAAGTCGCAATGTTTGCAGAAAGGTTGCAGCTAGCTGTGAACATCTGTGAACATTACTTACATGCGCGGATCTAGAGGGGGGGTCGGGGGGGTCCCGACCCCCCCTGGAAAATGAAAATTTATTAAATTTACATAGTAAAATTATCGCGAAAATATGCCTCGGACCCCCCCTGGCAAACACAATTATCCTTCGGACCCCCCCTGGAAAAATTTTCTGGATCCGCGCATGACTTATTTCTTCCTGCAAACTGTTCTGTAAGGGATTTTCTATGATATTTTCAAGCATTTCGTCACAAAAGATTTAAAACATCTGTGAAAACTAACCATGGTGAAGAGAGACAGAGAAGCATTAAAATATGAGTATTTTGACACCAAAAAGGCAAGGTCCTTCTGTCATCTTCTTACTGTTCTGTGGAATGATTTTTATCCCTAAACTTACCAAAGGTAGGTAACATTTTATTGGATTAATTTTGCAAAAGTTTTGCAATGAAAATAATTGTAATGTATTTTTTAAAGAAAGATTGCATTAAGTTTAATTGCATGTGTAAAGCTTTAATATCAAATATTCTAATATCAAAATTCTGAGAAACAGGCCAACAAATGTAGTCATCTTTCAGAACATAGGTAAATTTTATCAATGTTACACCAGATTGAATTGATCAACAAGATGATGGACATTTTTTTGTGAAAAGCCAAACTCCTTGAAGCTCGCAGGATTACAGTCTGAACTTTTCTTTCACAGATTGCCATATACCATCCTGTTATCGTTATGAATGGGCTAACATCAAATGGTTTGCGGACACTTTTATGCTATATTCAGATATATAGACAGCTAGCGTTGAGAACAACTACCAGAGAAGTCAAGAAATAATCCTCTTGATAATGATGTTTTGATGATAATCAACTCTTTTCAAATTCAAAATCATGGAGAGGACATCAATCAGTTAGATACAGTTCTCTAGTGATTCAAGACGGCCAGAGATCAGAACGTGCCAGTCTCTGGGCCCTGTCTCAGAGATCTGTTAGCCAATGCTTACTAGAAATTCCACCGTCCTAAGTATAAATATATAAATTAAGCAAATTCAGCATTCTAAAAGAAAATTGACCCTCAACGTCTGGCATGTCTAAACAAAGAATGTATAAAAATTCCAAGCATCTGCGATTAATAGTTGCTGATAAAAACTTCAACGAAAAAATGTTTAAAAGAAACATGCCTTTTACAAGCAATCGGAGGAAGATCGTTTTCAGGGTGACATCCAGAAATTTGTTCATTAAATGTTTAAATTAAACATTCTACTCCCCTTTCGTGGAATGTTCTTAAAACTACGACTCTTAGCAATGCGCAAAAGTGTATGGCTGTAAATGTCTGCCTTTTGTGTTGTCCAAGAGTTTGAACAAACTGTTTTGTAGATAGCTCTACGTGGTCCAATGTAATTATCTTTGCTTGAATGAAATGCGAAAGACAGTGCCTAAACAAAGAATGTGTTAAAATTTCCATCCTCTGCTATAAATATTTGTAGTGTCCGGAAATATCCGTCCCCGGTTTTAATTTTAGGTTTTATTGTTTGTTTCCGCCCAGTCCATCTGCACAACGTGGTTTTTACAGTTGGCGTGTTTTGACCCCTCATGGAGTAAGTTCTGTTGCTATGTCTTCTTTTTGTGTATTAAATGATCGAACACTCTTTATATATTATGTACGCTGTGTGTAGTTTGTAAACATTCTGTATATTTTGCATATTTCGGCATTTCTATCAGCTGTGTTTGTAACTGGGTCATCGTAAATATGGTAGAAAATTTCGGTCATTTTTATGTATAAACGCAGCAAAGGGTATAGAGTAATTTGTCATTGTTTTTATCCTAAATTTCTGTTTACGATTACTAACCTAACTACAGCTTTAATAAGACTAGTCAATATTGTCAGTTGATTTATTGTGAAATTGTGTATTAATTTTGTCTAAATGTGTGTTATCTTATTTGCAGTTTTTTTTTACCCTCTTCCGAAGGTTAGTGCTATAATAAAGCCTAAAACAGTATAATAGTTGCTACAAAATCTTCAATGAAAATTTGTTCGAAAATAAAACCGTGCCTTTCAAAGGCAATCGGGAAAAAAATCTTTTTCAGATTGACATCCAGCAATTTGTTAATTTTATACAATATTCTAGTACCCTTTTGTTGTCCAATGCGATAGCCTGTGTTTAAATGAAACGCGACGGACAGTTTTCTGTGGTCTAACGCGATAGGGTGTAAAATGGGATTGACTTACACCTGTATATGTATAATGATATACACATTTGTTGAGATCATCTTATAAAGGCAACTGGTTTATTTCTAATATTAACCAAGCATATATTTCATTGTAATATTTATTACATGTCTGTGTGTATATCATGCTTAATCATACATAAAATGTTGTTAGAAACTGTATATTTTTCAATTGCTAAAGATATATGGAGATTGTCAATGAAGATAAATAGGGGTTTGATTAAAAATCAACTAATCTCCTTGAGATATAGAGCTCCAGACCTTATATCTCTCAACAACCTGGCCAAAGCTTCTGGTTCTAAGCACTCTCATTCATCGGACATTGTAAGAAAATTTTTTTTTGGGAAAAGGCGGTAAACGGAAACGGATATGAGCTCAAGGGAAGATTTCCGATCCCGAGATTCCAAATAAAAATGAAATGGATGAAATGCAAAAGTAATGATCGATTTTTTAAAAATAATTCAAAAACATGATTGTTTAATTGAACAAAATATAATAAAAATGTCCATGCATTGACACTATTCTTGCACGTTATGAAATTGTCATAGGCGATACAAATTAGAATCGCGGTCGGTATACTTTTAATTATACCAATGTAAACAAGATGGCATGGAAATGTTTTATTTGTATGACATATTTTGCATTAACGCTTCGCATTCTTTTGTCACACATAAGAAAAGAACATTCTACTGGTCCCAATTTCTCTGTAACTCGCAATGTTGATGGATGTCCAGAGACGTACAACAAATTTAACTCGTTTTATCGCCACGTGCAAAGACAACACCCTCAGCGTATAAATGCTACTATCCAAATTGAAGACAATTATCTTCAAGGAACCATAGAACACGGCGAAGATTTTTTTTAATTTTGAAAGTATGAATGTATCTGATGACGACTACATTGATAGTGTAAATGATGCAAATTCAAATGTTGTAAGTATCAGCTTTTGACTAGATTGCTGTTATAATTGGTGCACGTAATTCAGAATTGCATTTTTCCAAAAAATAAAAACAAAAACAGCAAAAGTTTACTTGTATTCGAGTGGCATGCTTATATGTAATATATCATTGACGAAATCTCAGGAAAAGAAAGGCAACTCTTACTGAGTAAAACAGAGGAAAAAATTAAACTCAAGCATCCACACGTCATGGTTACACAATTCAACCCCCGCGTCAAAGGATTAAAAAAACGTTTATTAAAGTACTGGAACATTTTGAAGACGGACTCAACTTGCAAACAGTTATTTGACACGGAACCTATCATACAAAAATATCGGAGATCTTTTGATAAAATCTCGCTTGCAGTAGATACATTAAATCTGGACCCCTGATGAGGCTTACTTAACCGCCGAAACACTCTACAACTACCATTATAACTACATGTATTTTTTCAATATTATCATGATGCAACAATCAGGTGTGGTTTAGAGTGTCGGGTCCTAATAACTCAATATCAAGTCTGGTTGATTGATGTTGTTTATTTTAAACATTTGATCTAGGAACAATGTTCCACCGACATCATCCCGCGTATCGCATCTCGATGACAGCGATCGGCTTGGTCGATTTATTGGGGCTCTCCTCTGACCACCCTGAAACATCAGTTTACACTTCGTTAACAAAAATCGCATCCGCTGGACTCCAACAAACTTGTCACATCTAAGAAATTTGGTCTCACCCAGTATAACTGCACAATAAATCGCTACCGATATACTACAAGTACAATACTCAATTCTCACCACAACTCACTTGAATCTAGAATATGCTCAATCGCTTCAACAGACTTTCGCTGAAAAAAATGGAACAACAACCTATTGATCTTGATGACGACATTCAAGGGAATCAGGAAGCAGTATCCAAAATACCGGACCTGGACATATCAATCAATTTGCCTGAGGATACAAGCGTCAATTCGCATTGGAATCCTCCCCAGGAGTTGAACGAAATTATGGAGGCGTTGGAGAAGCGCTTAATTCTATCAAAACGAAAAGAAAGCATAAACCATGGCTTACGCACAGGACGATACCCCTCATGGTTTTCGGCAAGGTTAACGTGTACAATAAACCTTGGACAAGAAGATAATGAAAAGTTTGAAGCCCTCTTCAAACAGATAGCTTCAAATAAAACAAGGGAAACTGCTCAGGCAGTAGTGAACTTTATTGATGATGAAATTAGAGAGAAGGAGGGAGTAATTCACAATCTAAGAGTATCAGCTCTAAAACGGATTAAGAATACGTCCTTTAACTTTAACCGCGAGCAGAAAAACTTTGACGAGATCATTTTGAATACAAACACCAAGCACTTGAAGGATCTGCAGGACTTTCGGGACAGACTACACTCCATTCCAACTGCAACTGACAAACCACGGGAACAGGACGGTTACCGGCCATCCCAAGGAAAACCCGGACAGGACCGTAGACAAAACTATCAGCGCCGCCATTACTCGGTAAATTACAAAGGCCATCGTTATCAGACACAGCGCAACAAACCGTATTAACTATTGGACATTTACAGTACATAAAGTGAGATTGAAAATTGTGTTGTTATAGTTTATTTTATTAAATATATTGCAACTTAACTTTTCTTGTATACCCTCTTTTTTGCTGATTTATTTATTTAATGTCACACTTGGAAGGCGTGTCATTGATCACGTGACACTCCATTTAATTATATAAAATTTGTGTAGCTTCGTGCTTAAGTAAAACTATCAAAACCCTCTAACTTATCACACTCTGATACTTAGACGGGTTGTTTCACTTAATCACGGACAGTCCTCTATTACAACGTTAAAACGTGTGATAGGCGGAACTTAAGTTACAGCTTCAATATTATTACGAACTCGGCAGTGAACTCCTCTATTAAAATGGCAAGACGTTTTAATAGGCGGAAAAAAGAATCTAAATCAAAACAACGAATCAAGCCTTACGCTGCAAACCTCAAAATTGACAAATCATGTCAAGATTTAGCAGAGGCACGCAAATTTGTCTTAAACCTATCCAGACATAAGCTCAATGACAACGAATACTCATTACTTGCCAAAGGGCTCAAAGAAAGTGGGCGCTTAAGATGTACATTCGGCAGGAATCTGGGTGCACAAGGAGAGTGAAAATTTCATCAATTAATTTTAAACATTTTTCGAATTATAACCGTTATTTGCTATCTGTTGGATGTGGAATGAGTGGAAAAATATTTGTAATGCAAAAGGTTTTATCATAATATGGGTCTAAATATAGCAACACGATGAAATTCATGCAAAATCCTACTTATTTACAACTGTTTTTAAATGATTTTGTTGTCTCTGGGTCTTCTCTCCACAAATTTGAAACGTGTAAAGATAACACATTTCAACATTTAAAAAGTCGCTTTTTAAAAAAAGATGGAGAGATGACCCAGAGATGACTAATTATGTACTTTTTAAAATTATTTTTTGAAGGATAAAAAACAAAGTCCATTGATATGACAGTGTTGTTCCAAACAGTACTTTACATCGCATATTGACAAGTCTCGCATGGCTCAGTGGTTTCGCACTGGATTTGTAAATACAAACATGCAGTGTTTTGGGTTCAAATCCAACTGCTGGTCTTTTTTTTTTCAAAAATCTAAACTATTTTGTTTTAAATGTTTGTTATTATAACATTATGTTGAATTATAATATACCGGTATATTTAAATTTGTCGTTATTGATTTCTAGATCTGCTGTATGAACACTATTTTCTTTTCTTATTACTAGTTTTTTAGGATATACACAATATAACTTTAGTAAAATATGTTTGCATTAACATTTCCAATATAACTAGTTATCGGTTTACCTCTCATTGTCATTTTTAAAAGCTTGAGAGTTTTTTAATAACCGGAATAGCCACGTACTTCGACTCTCAACATACTATATTATGACATAGCCTTTCGAGGTTATAGACATTTAAATCAGAATTGATTCGTGTCGAGAATTCCTGCCAATTTACTATCTTGTGCGCTCACTTTCTTTATTCCATCACCAAAACAGAAGAATATAAAGAGGCGTATTTTGAAAGATTTTGATGAGTTTGCAAGAAAATTAAGATGCAAATATCACTTTGATACCGGTGCGGTTTCAAAACTTCACCCATTTAGAAAATCGTCGGGGTATCAACCCCCTACAACTTGTAATGAGCTCGAACAATACATTGACAAAACGAAATTAGAATTGTCGTCTATCACAACCAAAACACTCAGAGATAATCTGGTAAATAGTGAAAGAAACGCACTCTCTTCGCTAAAGAACAATTCCAATATTGTCATAAAAAAAGCTGACAAAAGTAATACTATAGTTATAATGGACAGAGATCAGTATATCTCTGAGGCGGAGCGTCAATTACTTTCAAAACATTACTTGCAAGTAGAAAAACCTGACTTACAACACTTGCACGACCTAATTCAAAAGAGAATTATTGAAATGCACGCAAGGGGCTCCATAGATAAAGATTTCTTAAGGAACAAAAGCCGCTGCTTGAATGCGGTAATTTCTACCTGCTCCCTAAAATACACAAAATTCAGGACAACGTCCGAAATGCCCTCCTTAATGACCTATGTAGCATCAGACGGCTACCCCCCGGACGGCCAATTATTGCTCAATGCAATACACCAACAAGAAAAATTGGGGCATATTGTGATTACTTTCTTATCCCAATTGTACAAAAACAATCAACCTATATCAAGGATACAACTGATTTTATCAATAAGATCGAATCTTTACAACTCCCTACTGATGCGCTACTGATCACTTATGATGTAACCAGTATGTATACAAACATGGAATTTGAAGAACTACTTAACGCTGTTAAACATGCGTACACCAACGCTAATAAGAGCAATTTAGACATACAGCATCCAGATGTCGGAGATTTAATTTTCCTGCTCAGATGCGTATTAGAAAACAATTACTTCGAATTTGACGGGAAATACTACAAGCAAATTATAGGATGTAGCATGGGTGCAATACCTTCGCCAGAAATTTCGGATATGAGAATGTACGAAATTACTCGATACATAGAATCTCAATTTCAGTATTCTAACAAAATACTATTTCACGGAAGATTTAGAGATGATGGATTTATCATTTTTGATGGATCGAAAGAAGAAATCCTTAAGTTTTTTGACATCAGTAACAACTGTCACAGGCATCTTAAATTCACATTTGAAATTTCTCAAACATCCGTGGATTTTCTTGATACAACGGTCTACAAAGGCCTAAGATTTAGCAAATGTCAAAAACTGGATATCAAATCCTTTATCAAACCAACGAATAATTTTCAATACCTTCATAGAAATAGCGCTCACAACGCATCAGTATTTAAAGGTTTCATCAAAGGAGAATGTATCAGGCATTCAAGAAACACAAACGATCCATCCACCCTCAATATAACTTTAGAGGACTTCAAAGGGCACTTATTAAAGAGGGGTTACTCTGAAAAGGAAATAAATCCGATCATTGACGAAATCTCAGGAAAAGAAAGGCAACTCTTACTGAGTAAAACAGAGGAAAAAATTAAACTCAAGCATCCACACGTCATGGTTACACAATTCAACCCCCGCGTCAAAGGATTAAAAAAACGTTTATTAAAGTACTGGAACATTTTGAAGACGGACTCAACTTGCAAACAGTTATTTGACACGGAACCTATCATTGCATACAGCAAACACAAAAATATCGGAGATCTTTTGATAAAATCTCGCTTGCAGTAGATACATTAAATCTGGACCCCTGATGAGGCTTACTTAACCGCCGAAACACTCTACAACTACCATTATTACTACATGTATTTTTTCAATATTATCATGATGCAACAATCAGGTGTGGTTTAGAGTGTCGGGTCCTAATAATTCAATATCAAGTCTGGTTGATTGATGTTGTTTATTTTAAACATTTGATCTAGGAACAATGTTCCACCGACATCATCCCGCGTATCGCATCTCGATGACAGCGATCGGCTTGGTCGATTTATTGGGGCTCTCCTCTGACCACCCTGAAACATCAGTTTACACTTTGTTAACAAAAATCGCATCCGCTGGACTCCAACAAACTTGTCACATCTAAGAAATTTGGTCTCACCCAGTATAACTGCACAATAAATCGCTACCGATATACTACAAGTACAATACTCAATTCTCACCACAACTCACTTGAATCTAGAATATGCTCAATCGCTTCAACAGACTTTCGCTGAAAAAAATGGAACAACAACCTATTGATCTTGATGACGACATTCAAGGGAATCAGGAAGCAGTATCCAAAATACCGGACCTGGACATATCAATCAATTTGCCTGAGGATACAAGCGTCAATTCGCATTGGAATCCTCCCCAGGAATTAAACGAAATTATGGAGGCGTTGGAGAAGTGCTTAATTCTATCAAAACGAAAAGAAAGCATAAACCATGGCTTACGCACAGGACGATACCCCTCATGGTTTTCGGCAAGGTTAACGTGTACAATAAACCTTGGACAAGAAGATAATGAAAAGTTTGAAGCCCTCTTCAAACAGATAGCTTCAAATAAAACAAGGGAAACTGCTCAGGCAGTAGTGAACTTTATTGATGATGAAATTAGAGAGAAGGAGGGAGTAATTCACAATCTAAGAGTATCAGCTCTAAAACGGATTAAGAATACGTCCTTTAACTTTAACCGCGAGCAGAAAAACTTTGACGAGATCATTTTGAATACAAACACCAAGCACTTGAAGGATCTGCAGGACTTTCGGGACAGACTACACTCCATTCCAACTGCAACTGACAAACCACGGGAACAGGACGGTTACCGGCCATCCCAAGGAAAACCCGGACAGGACCGTAGACAAAACTATCAGCGCCGCCATTACTCGGTAAATTACAAAGGCCATCGTTATCAGACACAGCGCAACAAACCGTATTAACTATTGGACATTTACAGTACATAAAGTGAGATTGAAAATTGTGTTGTTATAGTTTATTTTATTAAATATATTGCAACTTAACTTTTCTTGTATACCCTCTTTTTTGCTGATTTATTTATTTAATGTCACACTTGGAAGGCGTGTCATTGATCACGTGACACTCCATTTTATTATATAAAATTTGTGTAGCTTCGTGCTTAAGTAAAACTATCAAAACCCTCTAACTTATCACACTCTGATACTTAGACGGGTTGTTTCACTTAATCACGGACAGTCCTCTATTACAACGTTAAAACGTGTGATAGGCGGAACTTAAGTTACAGCTTCAATATTATTACGAACTCGGCAGTGAACTCCTCTATTAAAATGGCAAGACGTTTTAATAGGCGGAAAAAAGAATCTAAATCAAAACAACGAATCAAGCCTTACGCTGCAAACCTCAAAATTGACAAATCATGTCAAGATTTAGCAGAGGCACGCAAATTTGTCTTAAACCTATCCAGACATAAGCTCAATGACAACGAATACTCATTACTTGCCAAAGGGCTCAAATTTATTCCATCACCAAAACAGAAGAATATAAAGAGGCGTATTTTGAAAGATTTTGATGAGTTTGCAAGAAAATTAAGATGCAAATATCACTTTGATACCGGTGCGGTTTCAAAACTTCACCCATTTAGAAAATCGTCGGGGTATCAACCCCCTACAACTTGTAATGAGCTCGAACAATACATTGACAAAACGAAATTAGAATTGTCGTCTATCACAACCAAAACACTCAGAGATAATCTGGTAAATAGTGAAAGAAACGCACTCTCTTCGCTAAAGAACAATTCCAATATTGTCATAAAAAAAGCTGACAAAAGTAATACTATAGTTATAATGGACAGAGATCAGTATATCTCTGAGGCGGAGCGTCAATTACTTTCATAACATTACTTGCAAGTAGAAAAACCTGACTTACAACACTTGCACGACCTAATTCAAAAGAGAATTATTGAAATGCACGCAAGGGGCTCCATAGATAAAGATTTCTTAAGGAACAAAAGCCGCTGCTTGAATGCGGTAATTTCTACCTGCTCCCTAAAATACACAAAATTCAGGACAACGTCCGAAATGCCCTCCTTAATGACCTATGTAGCATCAGACGGCTACCCCCCGGACGGCCAATTATTGCTCAATGCAATACACCAACAAGAAAAATTGGGGCATATTGTGATTACTTTCTTATCCCAATTGTACAAAAACAATCAACCTATATCAAGGATACAACTGATTTTATCAATAAGATCGAATCTTTACAACTCCCTACTGATGCGCTACTGATCACTTATGATGTAACCAGTATGTATACAAACATGGAATTTGAAGAACTACTTAACGCTGTTAAACATGCGTACACCAACGCTAATAAGAGCAATTTAGACATACAGCATCCAGATGTCGGAGATTTAATTTTCCTGCTCAGATGCGTATTAGAAAACAATTACTTCGAATTTGACGGGAAATACTACAAGCAAATTATAGGATGTAGCATGGGTGCAATACCTTCGCCAGAAATTTCGGATATGAGAATGTACGAAATTACTCGATACATAGAATCTCAATTTCAGTATTCTAACAAAATACTATTTCACGGAAGATTTAGAGATGATGGATTTATCATTTTTGATGGATCGAAAGAAGAAATCCTTAAGTTTTTTGACATCAGTAACAACTGTCACAGGCATCTTAAATTCACATTTGAAATTTCTCAAACATCCGTGGATTTTCTTGATACAACGGTCTACAAAGGCCTAAGATTTAGCAAATGTCAAAAACTGGATATCAAATCCTTTATCAAACCAACGAATAATTTTCAATACCTTCATAGAAATAGCGCTCACAACGCATCAGTATTTAAAGGTTTCATCAAAGGAGAATGTATCAGGCATTCAAGAAACACAAACGATCCATCCACCCTCAATATAACTTTAGAGGACTTCAAAGGGCACTTATTAAAGAGGGGTTACTCTGAAAAGGAAATAAATCCGATCATTGACGAAATCTCAGGAAAAGAAAGGCAACTCTTACTGAGTAAAACAGAGGAAAAAATTAAACTCAAGCATCCACACGTCATGGTTACACAATTCAACCCCCGCGTCAAAGGATTAAAAAAAACGTTTATTAAAGTACTGGAACATTTTGAAGACGGACTCAACTTGCAAACAGTTATTTGACACGGAACCTATCATTGCATACAGCAAACACAAAAATATCGGAGATCTTTTGATAAAATCTCGCTTGCAGTAGATACATTAAATCTGGACCCCTGATGAGGCTTACTTAACCGCCGAAACACTCTACAACTACCATTATAACTACATGTATTTTTTCAATATTATCATGATGCAACAATCAGGTGTGGTTTAGAGTGTCGGGTCCTAATAATTCAATATCAAGTCTGGTTGATTGATGTTGTTTATTTTAAACACAGCGCAACAAACCGTATTAACTATTGGACATTTACAGTACATAAAGTGAGATTGAAAATTGTGTTGTTATAGTTTATTTTATTAAATATATTGCAACTTAACTTTTCTTGTATACCTTCTTTTTTGCTGATTTATTTATTTAATGTCACACTTGGAAGGCGTGTCATTGATCACGTGACACTCCATTTTATTATATAAAATTTGTGTAGCTTCGTGCTTAAGTAAAACTATCAAAACCCTCTAACTTATCACACTCTGATACTTAGACGGGTTGTTTCTCTTAATCACGGACAGTCCTCTATTACAACGTTAAAACGTGTGATAGGCGGAACTTAAGTTACAGCTTCAATATTATTACGAACTCGGCAGTGAACTCCTCTATTAAAATGGCAAGACGTTTTAATAGGCGGAAAAAAGAATCTAAATCAAAACAACGAATCAAGCCTTACGCTGCAAACCTCAAAATTGACAAATCATGTCAAGATTTAGCAGAGGCACGCAAATTTGTCTTAAACCTATCCAGACATAAGCTCAATGACAACGAATACTCATTACTTGCCAAAGGGCTCAAATTTATTCCATCACCAAAACAGAAGAATATAAAGAGGCGTATTTTGAAAGATTTTGATGAGTTTGCAAGAAAATTAAGATGCAAATATCACTTTGATACCGGTGCGGTTTCAAAACTTCACCCATTTAGAAAATCGTCGGGGTATCAACCCCCTACAACTTGTAATGAGCTCGAACAATACATTGACAAAACGAAATTAGAATTGTCGTCTATCACAACCAAAACACTCAGAGATAATCTGGTAAATAGTGAAAGAAACGCACTCTCTTCGCTAAAGAACAATTCCAATATTGTCATAAAAAAAGCTGACAAAAGTAATACTATAGTTATAATGGACAGAGATCAGTATATCTCTGAGGCGGAGCGTCAATTACTTTCAAAACATTACTTGCAAGTAGAAAAACCTGACTTTCAACACTTGCACGACCTAATTCAAAAGAGAATTATTGAAATGCACGCAAGGGGCTCCATAGATAAAGATACTCTACGATTTCTTAAGGAACAAAAGCCGCTGCTTGAATGCGGTAATTTCTACCTGCTCCCTAAAATACACAAAATTCAGGACAACGTCCGAAATGCCCTCCTTAATGACCTATGTAGCATCAGACGGCTACCCCCCGGACGGCCAATTATTGCTCAATGCAATACACCAACAAGAAAAATTGGGGCATATTGTGATTACTTTCTTATCCCAATTGTACAAAAACAATCAACCTATATCAAGGATACAACTGATTTTATCAATAAGATCGAATCTTTACAACTCCCTACTGATCACTTATGATGTAACCAGTATGTATACAAACATGGAATTTGAAGAACTACTTAACGCTGTTAAACATGCGTACACCAACGCTAATAAGAGCAATTTAGACATACAGCATCCAGATGTCGGAGATTTAATTTTCCTGCTCAGATGCGTATTAGAAAACAATTACTTCGAATTTGACGGGAAATACTACAAGCAAATTATAGGATGTAGCATGGGTGCAATACCTTCGCCAGAAATTTCGGATATGAGAATGTACGAAATTACTCGATACATAGAATCTCAATTTCAGTATTCTAACAAAATACTATTTCACGGAAGATTTAGAGATGATGGATTTATCATTTTTGATGGATCGAAAGAAGAAATCCTTAAGTTTTTTGACATCAGTAACAACTGTCACAGGCATCTTAAATTCACATTTGAAATTTCTCAAACATCCGTGGATTTTCTTGATACAACGGTCTACAAAGGCCTAAGATTTAGCAAATGTCAAAAACTGGATATCAAATCCTTTATCAAACCAACGAATAATTTTCAATACCTTCATAGAAATAGCGCTCACAACGCATCAGTATTTAAAGGTTTCATCAAAGGAGAATGTATCAGGCATTCAAGAAACACAAACGATCCATCCACCCTCAATATAACTTTAGAGGACTTCAAAGGGCACTTATTAAAGAGGGGTTACTCTGAAAAGGAAATAAATCCGATCATTGACGAAATCTCAGGAAAAGAAAGGCAACTCTTACTGAGTAAAACAGAGGAAAAAATTAAACTCAAGCATCCACACGTCATGGTTACACAATTCAACCCCCGCGTCAAAGGATTAAAAAAACGTTTATTAAAGTACTGGAACATTTTGAAGACGGACTCAACTTGCAAACAGTTATTTGACACGGAACCTATCATTGCATACAGCAAACACAAAAATATCGGAGATCTTTTGATAAAATCTCGCTTGCAGTAGATACATTAAATCTGGACCCCTGATGAGGCTTACTTAACCGCCGAAACACTCTACAACTACCATTATAACTACATGTATTTTTTCAATATTATCATGATGCAACAATCAGGTGTGGTTTAGAGTGTCGGGTCCTAATAATTCAATATCAAGTCTGGTTGATTGATGTTGTTTATTTTAAACAGTAAAACTATCAAAACCCTCTAACTTATCACACTCTGATACTTAGACGGGTTGTTTCTCTTAATCACGGACAGTCCTCTATTACAACGTTAAAACGTGTGATAGGCGGAACTTAAGTTACAGCTTCAATATTATTACGAACTCGGCAGTGAACTCCTCTATTAAAATGGCAAGACGTTTTAATAGGCGGAAAAAAGAATCTAAATCAAAACAACGAATCAAGCCTTACGCTGCAAACCTCAAAATTGACAAATCATGTCAAGATTTAGCAGAGGCACGCAAATTTGTCTTAAACCTATCCAGACATAAGCTCAATGACAACGAATACTCATTACTTGCCAAAGGGCTCAAATTTATTCCATCACCAAAACAGAAGAATATAAAGAGGCGTATTTTGAAAGATTTTGATGAGTTTGCAAGAAAATTAAGATGCAAATATCACTTTGATACCGGTGCGGTTTCAAAACTTCACCCATTTAGAAAATCGTCGGGGTATCAACCCCCTACAACTTGTAATGAGCTCGAACAATACATTGACAAAACGAAATTAGAATTGTGGTCTATCACAACCAAAACACTCAGAGATAATCTGGTAAATAGTGAAAGAAACGCACTCTCTTCGCTAAAGAACAATTCCAATATTGTCATAAAAAAAGCTGACAAAAGTAATACTATAGTTATAATGGACAGAGATCAGTATATCTCTGAGGCGGAGCGTCAATTACTTTCAAAACATTACTTGCAAGTAGAAAAACCTGACTTACAACACTTGCACGACCTAATTCAAAAGAGAATTATTGAAATGCACGCAAGGGGCTCCATAGATAAAGATACTCTACGATTTCTTAAGGAACAAAAGCCGCTGCTTGAATGCGGTAATTTCTACCTGCTCCCTAAAATACACAAAATTCAGGACAACGTCCGAAATGCCCTCCTTAATGACCTATGTAGCATCAGACGGCTACCCCCCGGACGGCCAATTATTGCTCAATGCAATACACCAACAAGAAAAATTGGGGCATATTGTGATTACTTTCTTATCCCAATTGTACAAAAACAATCAACCTATATCAAGGATACAACTGATTTTATCAATAAGATCGAATCTTTACAACTCCCTACTGATGCGCTACTGATCACTTATGATGTAACCAGTATGTATACAAACATGGAATTTGAAGAACTACTTAACGCTGTTAAACATGCGTACACCAACGCTAATAAGAGCAATTTAGACATACAGCATCCAGATGTCGGAGATTTAATTTTCCTGCTCAGATGCGTATTAGAAAACAATTACTTCGAATTTGACGGGAAATACTACAAGCAAATTATAGGATGTAGCATGGGTGCAATACCTTCGCCAGAAATTTCGGATATGAGAATGTACGAAATTACTCGATACATAGAATCTCAATTTCAGTATTCTAACAAAATACTATTTCACGGAAGATTTAGAGATGATGGATTTATCATTTTTGATGGATCGAAAGAAGAAATCCTTAAGTTTTTTGACATCAGTAACAACTGTCACAGGCATCTTAAATTCACATTTGAAATTTCTCAAACATCCGTGGATTTTCTTGATACAACGGTCTACAAAGGCCTAAGATTTAGCAAATGTCAAAAACTGGATATCAAATCCTTTATCAAACCAACGAATAATTTTCAATACCTTCATAGAAATAGCGCTCACAACGCATCAGTATTTAAAGGTTTCATCAAAGGAGAATGTATCAGGCATTCAAGAAACACAAACGATCCATCCACCCTCAATATAACTTTAGAGGACTTCAAAGGGCACTTATTAAAGAGGGGTTACTCTGAAAAGGAAATAAATCCGATCATTGACGAAATCTCAGGAAAAGAAAGGCAACTCTTACTGAGTAAAACAGAGGAAAAAATTAAACTCAAGCATCCACACGTCATGGTTACACAATTCAACCCCCGCGTCAAAGGATTAAAAAAACGTTTATTAAAGTACTGGAACATTTTGAAGACGGACTCAACTTGCAAACAGTTATTTGACACGGAACCTATCATTGCATACAGCAAACACAAAAATATCGGAGATCTTTTGATAAAATCTCGCTTGCAGTAGATACATTAAATCTGGACCCCTGATGAGGCTTACTTAACCGCCGAAACACTCTACAACTACCATTATAACTACATGTATTTTTTCAATATTATCATGATGCAACAATCAGGTGTGGTTTAGAGTGTCAGGTCCTAATAATTCAATATCAAGTCTGGTTGATTGATGTTGTTTATTTTAAACTACAGACCCAAACTGCAGAGATTTATTCAAATCGGAACCAATTATCGCTTATAGCAAGCATAAAAACGTAGGCGACATATTAATCAGATCAAAACTTCAACAATAGGTGCTTCATTTAAGCTTGCACCCCTGATGAGGCGGACTTTTCTAATTCAGAAAACCGCCGAAACACTCTACAACTACCATTATAACTATTGTTATTGATATCATAACCTACAAAGAAATATAAAAAAATATGATATGGTTTGGAATGTCGGGTCCTAGTAAATTTACGACAAGTTTGGTTGATTGATGTCGCCGTTTTTACAATCGAATCACAGGAATTCCAACCTGACGTACAATTAATAACTTATGATGTTACTAGTATGTATACAGACATGGAATTTGACGAGTTATTAAGTGCGGTACACGATGCTTACAATAACGCAAATAAAAACGAGTATTGCATTCCACATCCAGATGTCAAAGATCTCCTCTTTCTGCTCAAATGTGTATTAGATAACAACTACTTCGAATTCGACGGAAAGTATTATAAACAAATTATTGGCTGCAGTATGGGGGCAGTGCCCTCACCGGAACTATCGGACATTAGGATGTATCAGATCACACAACTTATTGTGTCGAAATTCAAACACGCCAAGAAAATTCTTTTTCACGGACGTTTTAGAGACGACGGTTTTATTGTATTTGACGGCACAGAAAATGAGATGATGGAATTCTTTGACATAGGCAATAGTTGTCATAAACATCTAAAATTTACTTTCGAAATTGCTCACAACTCTGTGACTTTTCTGGACACGCTCGTTTTTAAAGGTCAACGATTTCTTACTCAAAACAAGCTTGACCTTAAATCGTACATCAAACCAACTAATAACTTTCAGTACCTCCATAGAGATAGTGCGCACAACCCAGCAGTGTTCAAAGCGTTTATTAAAGGAGAATGCATAAGACATGCGAGAAATACAAATGACCCTCACGAACTGGAAGAAATCCTAGGAAATTTTAAGACACATTTGTCAAAGAGAGGTTACTCTGCCACAGAAATAGACCCCGTAATAACGGAAATAACCTACACAAAGAGGGAGCTGCTATTGCACAAATCAAACAAACAAAAACACCACCAACCAAATGTCATGATTACCAAATATAACCCAAGTCTCAAAGGATTGAGGGGACGCATTCTAAAATATTGGAACAAAATGACTACAGACCCAAACTGCAGAGATCTATTCAAATCGGAACCAATTATCGCTTATAGCAAGCATAAAAACGTAGGCGACATATTAATCAGATCAAAACTTCAACAATAGGTGCTTCATTTAAGCTTGCACCCCTGATGAGGCGGACCTTTCTAATTCAGAAAACCGCCGAAACACTCTACAACTACCATTATAACTATTGTTATTGATATCATAACCTACAAAGAAATATAAAAAAATATGATATGGTTTGGAGTGTCGGGTCCTAGTAAATTTACGACAAGTTTGGTTGATTGATGTCGCCGTTTTTACAATCGGTCAATTTAACAAAAATGGAATTTAATATATATTTTACGCAGTCAACTAAAATAATAGAAATATAAAATTAAGTATGATTTTTTTTTATATTTTCAAAAATCAATCTGATTTGGTTATTGACCAATCATTTAGAAATTAGTATCAATTATACTTACTTTTTAAAAACAAATACATAAAGACAAATACACAAGTCAACTTTCAAAAATAAAAAAAAAGTATGTTTTTATCACATAAATAATTAAATTACAATTCATTACAAATTGACTCACCTAATTCTTAAAAAAATTTGAATGTTGAATAAAAATCTTTAGAAATATCTTAGGAGTTAATTTTTTTTTTTTAGATATTTTTCTCTCTATTCATATAGAATTAAATATTTAAATTATGATTGTGTTTATTTCTATATATTGTAATTTGTATACTGCTAATAAACACACTGTCTCTTGTTATCAATTTGGTTTAAAATTCACATGGATCAAAATGACACGGGCCGAAAAGATCAGGGAAAGATGAAAGAAAGCACCCATTCACGTTGTTTACAAAGTGACAGTAGTTCACTAGTTGGTTTAAAATAACTTTTGGTTGTAGATATACTTATCAGTTAATGTAGGAAGTTTTGTTTCTAAAAGATTAAACTTTTGTGCACTGTCAATATTCGATATGGATACAAAATAATCTGTTTTGCAGGCTGGTATTTTTCATAACCAAATTGAGTATGTAGGCGTAACTATCGCATGTCTTCGTGCAAGTGTATTCGTCCGCTGAACTGCTGAAACCAAGCATATTGTCTACAATAACATATGAACATTTTCAAAGACATCAACCATTTCGTATCTGCCAACTCGTTTTGTTGACGTACAGTTCTGCTCGAAGTTGAAGTATGTCATCTGTTTTTCTTCAAACACATAAGAAAACTTTGCACTCATTTGAGTTGTTTGGCTCCTTAAAAATTTGCAAACTTCCGAACGTACGATCCCTAAATGGCTTTCGAGCTTCGCTCGACGCCATAAAAATGTTCAAAACCATCAAACCCTCTTTATATTCTTAGGAAGAAGCTATAGCTAACAGATTATTCTATACATAACAAAGTTACTCCACTGATGATGATAGCACCCACATGAGTAATTAATCAAATGCAAAGAAAAAAGCTATACATGTATTCAATCTAGTCTAACCAAAAGCAAAAGAGAGGAAAGCCACATGTGTAGAGTATAATTAAAGCCTACTCAAAACCATATCTGATGGGGGTCGTTTATTTCTTTGAGGGAGAGTTCTAATTACGGGGGGGGGGGCGATTTTTTTGTTTTTTGACATTTTTGAAACATAATTTACAACAATTTTGAAGTTTTCTGTAATGTTTTTAAGAATCTCATAAATTTTAAAAATATGCCCACTTATTATATTTATCTGGTTTGATGTATAAAGGATAAGTCCAGATATAACTCAAAACAAGAGGCCAATTGGCCTTAACGGTCACCTGAGTAGCATATATCCAATACACAAACTTGTCATGGAGTCTCATATATGCATCTAATTAATTATGTTTCATACTGGAGTAGAAAAATTATAAATTTGTAATGACAACCACATTTAATTCAAAAAGAACTGTGAAACCTATAATTTTGGTGAAAAACTAAAAGATCTGGTCTACAAAATAATGAATTTAGTTTTCCTTTCAGGTTTGTGGGAGTAAAGAAGATAATTTTTTAACGTTATATGCATTAACATCTATACACCCATTTTGGCCCTGCCCTAGAGTCAAAACCCATACCCCAGGGGACATGAAAATTAAAATTTCAGTAGAGGACTTCCTGGTAAACATAATTATTAGTCGGTTTTTTATATACAGATGTGTGAGAATAGAGAAGAAGATTTTTAAACATTATATGCATTAACACTTTATTGCCATATTGCCCCCCCCCCCTTCATGTCCTGAACCCCTGACCCAGGGGCCATGAATTTCACAATTTAGGTAAAGGAGATTGTGGATATCATAACCATGTATTCAGTTTTTTGCCCACATGTGTGGGAGTAGAGAAGAAGATTTTTTAAGATTTAAATCATTTTTACTATATGGCCATATTGGCCCCACCCTAGAGCATGAACACCTAACAAAGGGGTCATGAATTTCACAATTTTAGTAGAGAGCCTCATGGACATCATAATCATGCATTTAGTTTTTAACAAATATATATATAGGAGTAGAGAAGAAGATTTTCTAAGATTTAATACATTTTTACTATTTGGCCATATCGGCCCCACCATAGAGCCTGAACCCCTGACCGAGGGGTCGTGAATTTCACAATTAAGGTAGAGGGCTTCATGGACATCATACACATGCATTTAGTTTTTAACAAATATATATGGGAGTAGAAAAGAAGATTTTCTAAGATTTAATATATTTTTACTATTTGGCCATATTGGCCCCACCCTAGAGACTGAACCCCTGACCCAGGGGTCATGAATTTCACAATTTAGGTAGAGGGCTTCATGTACATCATAATCATACATTTAGTATTTAACAAATATATATGAGAGTAGAGAAGAAGATTTTCTAAGATTTAATACATTTTTACTATATGGCCATATTGGCCCCACCCTAGAGCATGAACACCTAACAAAGGGGTCATGAATTTCACAATTTAGGTTGAGGGCTTCATGGACATCATTATCATGCATTTAGTTTTGAAGGTATATCACTCCTCATGTTTTGATTTCATTGCGCAGATATTCATTATATTTTTAATGAATATGATTTTATTAATTTAAACCTCACAAGAAGATCATCATTTCATAATTACACAACATTCGTAAAGAAAATCCATTTGAATTCAAGAAACGAACAAGTTTTGGGGGGAACTATTTTCTCGTGCGGAAGGTTTTTTAGTCGAAAATGACAGAAACAAGCAATTTTATTAATTTTCAATATACTTTTCTTTTTATTATACTTTATTCATTATTCTCATTTTTAACATTTGATAGGTTTGTGACATGTTCTATAGGTTCTCTATGACTTGTACTAAACTAAATTTTGAGAGAATGATAGACGCTTAGCATAAAATCATGCAAATATATAGAAAATGTCTGAATTTTTTTAAGCCAAATTTTGCAATAATTTTACCTTTGAAGCCATGTATCTAAAATTTGAAATCACTGACCCCCATGTTTTATTATGTCAAAATGATACTGAATACATATGTAGGCAAACTGGATTAATCTTCTAAAATTCTTGATATTCAAAATGTTTTTATTTCAAATCAAATTGTAACTATTATAAAAATTGCCTATTTTAAGTGCAAAAAGGTCATACAAACATTTATGCAGCTTCATGCAAATTTTTTTTCGTAATCCCTCTATTCAGTGTGACCATTGTACATAATTAAAAACAACATTTTAAGAAAAGAGTTTGCTTAATCAAAAATTCTGACAACAAATCCTAATCAGGCTGAAATCGCATTTTAGGTGCAAAAAGGTCAAATTTAATTGACCATAACTCAGAGGGATGAACACTGACCTCCCATTATCTTTGTATTATTTAAGTGTGTTTTTTCTACAGATTTCAATAGAATACTTCTCAAGAAATTCTTGATACAAGAACATTGAGGAGTGGGATACCTTAACAAATATATATGATAGTAGAGAAGAAGATTTTCTACGATTTAATACATTTTTTACTATTGGGCCATATTGGCCCCACCCTAGAGCCTGAAACCCTGACCCAGGGGTCATGAATTTCACAATTAAGGTAGAGGGCTTCATGGACATCATAACCATGCATTTAGGTTTTAACAAATATATATGGGAGTAGAGAAGAAGATTTTCTAAGATTTAATACATTTTTACTATATGGCCATATTGGCCCCACCCTAGAGCCAGAACCCCTGACCCAGGGGCCATAAATTTCACAATTTTGGTAGAGGGCCTCATGGACATCATAACCATGCATTCAGTTTTTTCCTCACATGTGTGGAAGTAGAGAAGAAGATTTTTGAAAATTTGGCTTTTTTAGCATATTTGCCCCCCCCCCCCCCTTGGCACCCCAGGGGTGGTAGAGCCATAAATTTCACAATTTAGATTCTTCTTACCATAGAGATGCTTCACACCAAAAATAGTAACGATTGGCCAGGTAGTTTTCAAGAAGAAGTTAAAAATGTAAAATTGTTAACGCACGACGCACAACGCACAACGCACGACGACGGACGAAGACCAGGTCACCTGAGTGACTCAGGTGACCTAAAAAAAAGAGAAGAAAGAAATAATAAAGGGTACTAAAAAGATAAAATAATAAAGGGTACTAAAAAGATAATGTTCCTAATTAGGTTACTAAGTAGATGAGATCATGCATAGCAGTTTAGATTTCAGAGTAGAAATGGGTGACTTCATCATCGTCATCATCTTCGAAATTATATAATCGATTTCTAATTGTGTAAGTTTCAAAATTATCCATCTCCGCTCTTGCTTTTTGAATTGCCAATTTTCTTTTATATAAAAAACAGAAGAATTTTGAAGTGAGAAAAATGACGGTTAAACTAGACGAGGCTAATGATCCAATTGAAATAAAAGTTAAATATAAAATAATGAGAATTTTAGAAACATCTACATAAGTGAAAACATGCATTAATTAACACTCTATATATAAGATGCACAATATACTACAGTGTAAAAAAAGCAAGCATTACAGTCTAAATATAGCATGTATTAGTTTCTGCAGTAAGCAAAGCAATCTACAATATGCATATACTTGTACAGGTGGGATATTTATATAAACATGCAATACTGTATAAAATCAATGTTTCTCACCATGTGGACTAGAAATGTGGGTAATTAAAAACAAGTGAAAAGCTGTCAATGTGACAGCAAACCGGGTTTTCTTTTATGTAAACTGTATCCATAATCCATGTCAACCCTTATCCAGTGAAATGGAGTACCCTACATGTATATGCAACATTTTGCCAAAAAATGACTAAGTTCAAAAGCTAGTATTTTTTTCATAAATTATCGGAAATCAAAATCCTAGCAATATGCACACCTCTGATATATGTACAATTGATCTGCAAAAGAACAACTTCCTATCTTGAGAACTGTAGGAGGAGTTATCCGTACAATGAGGGTACCCTATATGAAATATTTTGCCAAAAAATGACTCGGTTCAAAAGCTGGTATTTTTTTATAACTTATCAGAATTCAAAATCCTAGCAATATGCATACCTCTGATATATTTACAATTGATCTGCAAAAGAACAATTTCCTATCTTGAGAACTGTAGAAGGAGTTATCCGTACAATGAGGGTACCCTATATGCAATATTTTGCCAAAAAATGATTAAGTTCAAAAGCTGGTATTTTTTCCATAAATTATCAGAATTCAAAATCCAAGCAATATGCACACCTCTAATATAAGTACAATTGATCTGCAAAAGAACAACTTCCTATCTTGAAAACTGTAGGAGGAGTTATCCATACAATAAGGGTACCCTATATGAAATATTTTGCCAAAATCAAAATCCTATCAATATGCACACCTCTGATATATGTACAATTGATCTGCAAAAGAACAACTTCCTATCTTGAGAACTGTAGGAGGAGTTATCCGTACAATGAGGGTACCCTTTTGGCAGCCGCCCGCCCGCCCACCCGCCCGCCATTTTCACCATTTTAATAACCGGATTTTTCCGTTGGAAAACCCGGTTAAAAAGACTGACATTAAAATTCATGTTTGATAAGATAGCCTAATTAATACATGTATGCTTCCATTGAATAATTTTATTTTAGTCAGGCAAGCTTTTTGGAAAGCTATTACTTGTATAAATATAGGATGAGAAAAAGTGTAAAGGGACTTCTCCATTATTCCTGCCTTACTTGCTGTAATATTGGTGTTCAATACAATTTGTTATACAAAAGCATGGTGTTGTTCTTCATTGATCTATAAAGATCGCAAATCCGACGCATGTGTTGCGGGTAGCACAGGACCCAAGTAAATTTGTGAAGTCTGAGGTTGAAGTGGAGTTAGACATATTTGTTAACATCATCACCCCCCAGTCGCGTTACAGATAGCTTTCGCTTAAAAATATCAATGTCTTGATCTTCTACTGGTTGTGAATAAAACAAAGTAATAGCCCCATTTTCATGGTTTTCTCGATAATCCTGATCATCTTAGTTTTTGTCATCCTCACTTTTTGCATTACACATGATTTTTACGAATTTGTTTAAGAAAGATTTAGTTTAAATTTTTCCAGTTACAATTTATTAACTCGTTCATAAAATATTCGTCGTACGTTTATTTAATCGACAATGATCGAGTGAGCTTCCATGCGTCATCAAATATCCTCGAATCCGTGTTGTTTACAGGAACTGCGGATCTTATTAAATCCAAACAACAAATTGTTCAGAGTTCCTTCCATAACAAGTGTATTATGAGGTTAAAGATACTTCTAAGCTCTGCGCGATTCCGAGTTTTAATCGATTTTACTTAATTTCTTATGTTTATGTAGCGTAAAGTAAAGCTCAGTATAATATTCCGGTAGTAATTAAATCCTTCCCATGATATAATTATTAAAATCCAAAAGTAGATAAGATATAATCCAAATGTAAATCACTTAATAAATCCAAAATACATGTAAATGAATGAAAGGCACTAACACTAACGTTAAAATCCAATTAAACATTCAAAACATCTCTTATCTTGTAACGTATTCACTTTGATGTTGAATAATAAATACCGTTTTTAAAATTTCCAAAATTTATTAAGTCCGAAAATCAGTAATCACATTACATACAAAAGAACAACTCAATTTAACAAAGGTCGGGAATAGAAGAAGACACAATTTTCACTCGCATGCTTTTCATCTTTGACAACTCCGCCTACTCTTACCTTAACTGACCAATAGAATTAATTGAACAGTTTCAGATAAATTTGCATCAGCAGGCAAAATTTTACAATGCTCACATATGGAAGACAGGAAACCGTAATTTTAACCATGAATAAATCAAAGAAACGTATTTCTCAGATCTGACCGTTAATTTGACAATAATTAAAGAATAATGACATTGATACCAAGATTCGGGGAAGGGAGATGTCAAGATGAAATTACTAACATATGTGAATGCAACTTTCCTAGTTCAGAGTAAACCAATTATTTTCCAATTACAACTTTAGAATTTCCTAAATGAAAAGACCGATGCATAATATAGTACAGATGTTACAAATTATAATAAATAATTTTTGTCATTTATAAACCCTATTACACATAAACATGACATCCGTCCGTAGTAAATAACAGGTGTACCTTTTAACAAGGGTTAATTAATGGAAAAAAATATTTTGAAAACACAATAAAACACATAACGAAATATTCCAATCGCACTTGTTACAAAATCCTCATCATATATATAAAAAAAACCCTTGAGATACGGTTTATGTATTTGTGCTTATAAAGGCATACATTGTTAACCTCACATATGTAACCATGCATAAACAAATAAAACACACAGAATAACACACGACAAAACATTTAAACCACACTTGTTACAAAATACTCATCAGATAAAAACTGAGACATACAGTTTCCGTATAAATGTGCTTACAAAAGCAATACATATTGAAACAAGTTTGTAAACAAACATGACCTTAGTAAACACACAGTTACTATCTCGGAACTAGTTTCCCCATTATTGCATCATACCATATAATGCATTAAAAAAATTGTTGATACACAGCACCTTTCAGCATTGCATAGATGCTATCAAAAGATAATTACTGAATAATTAGCCGCACAAAGTGTAAACAGACAGATTCTCAGATTACAGACTGACCACGTATTTAGTATTCAGCACACGAGGCTCACTCTTGCTAATTAAACAGGTCTTGAAATTATCTCACAATTAACAGCTGCACTAAACATTGCATGTTAAACACCTTTTGCCGCAAAAGATAATCATAAAACCAGTCACAAATTAAAAATCACAACATAAAAAAATAATAATATGCGCAAATAAAAAAAAATTAAACAGGTATATTTACAGAAAAGATAATTATCTACATCTGGGATACGACTTAATTAATTACCCATCAATAAATGGAGGGGGTCTGATCCTAAAGGATTCGCGAGCTTTGGTATTTAGATATGCAGGGGTAACAAAAAAACGCATTATCTGCAGGTTCACCGACAACCTGTATTAGATACTGCAATCCCTGGGGTGAATATTTTTGTCCTATCACCTTTTTAATTTTGTGACAACCGTCAGAGTCTGATGATCGATCACACACAATAACATCTGTTGGATTTACATGATTACCATCTCGGTACCGAATCGGCGGTTGTCTGTGTCTTTGAGGTCGTGTTTTTGAGTCACATGTTTGATTTTGCAATTGAACGGATTCGGTTTGACAACTTTGGTCTTTTTGGGCTATCTGGCGCGATGACACCACGTTAAAGAAATCCGATGGGGTCGGTTCTCTAACAATAGCTTTCTTCACTCGGTTGATGTGAACACTGCTGTCAAATATTGTGTTAGTCACTGGATCCTTCAAAAGAACTGTATGTGCACTGGGAATGTTGTGTACAACAAATGGTCCAGAATATTGATTCTGCAACTTATGCACATTTTCATTATGAAGGAAAACATAATCATGTTTTTGTAACGTCAACGGTCGTAGAGTTGAATTCGCATTTTCAACCATAGTGTCTTTTGCTCTCTGAGCATTGTCGAGTATTTCCGTACGAATTATGTTCATTTCCCGGAGTTTATTGCTTATGAAAACTGTCAAGTCCTTTGGAATTGTTGTTGGTTCGCTGTGGTAGTTTACTAAGGGAAACTTTGGTCTTCTTAAAAACACAATTTCGTACAGTGAATATCCTAAACTGGTATTCACAGAACAGTTGATTGAAAATACGATGGGCGATAAGAGTAGTAAGGGGTATAGCCTGTGGGCTATAGGGGCAGTGACGTCATATGGACCACACCCCCACAATGTCATGTCAAGGTCAGACCCCCACAAGGTCAGGACATGGTCAAGGTCAAAATCAGGTCAATGTCAGGTCATAAAGTATGTCATGTACTCAATACAATGTCACGTCACAAACCGTTTGAGGTCAAAACCGTTTGAGGTCAAAACAGTCTGAGGGCTAATCGTCAAGGTCAATACAACAAGGGAAACCGTTTGAGATCAAAACAGTCTGAGGGTACTAATGACAGTATAAGGTCATTATTAGTCTCATACATATATAACCGAGGTAAGGGACATCCGAGATCCAAAGGAGACTTGGAGAAATCCATACTATTAACGTATCTGTTTTACTATCTTTAAATTATTATATTTAAAAGACACTCTTTTAAATAGCCTGTCGGTGTATTGTGGTGAGTGTTTTGCATGAGAAACAGAAAAATGATCAAATGGAATGCATGTTGAGAACTAACGTCAACTCAGATAGCCCTATAACCTGTCTACATGTGGATAAATACCAGCAGTCCAACGAGATTTACGCACGAATGTGTGTCAACAATACTGTACAGATTGATATAAGGCGGTTTCATATCAGTCTTTCAAAATTCTTTAAAGGCAGAGAAACAAAACTTACAAAATACAACAAAGCTCTTTACGAAATTTTTTATATTATTAAACCAGCAAACGTGATGTAAGTCATTCTCCAGTACTCTCAAACGATTTGTAGTTCGGTAAATCTATTTTTCCAAGGCGCTGTTTTCATGAATAGTTTTTCCTTATTGCAGAGTTGAAAATTTTACGCGTTTCTTCTCTGGTTCACCATACTTGTCTGCCAGATAATTCATTATTATCTCACTCTGTTCCATATCATCAGCCATCCTCCTCTGCAACTTTTGTAGGACATTGAACTCCCTGGACGCAACTACCTGAACCACGTTTGGTTCAAATAATCTTTTTTTCCAATGCTCTTAACTTCTGATCATTTTTCTGTCTTAAAAAAAAGAAATTCAAAAGAAGACTGGTTAAAAAATAATAACAAAACAGGAATATATGGGAGTGAAAGCATGAGTATATCCTTTTGATATATATATATATATATATATATATATATATATATATATATATATATATATATATATATATATATAGTTTACCAAAGTGTAGTAAGAATGGAGTCCTCTACATCTTTTTCTGGTTGAGGAGGGGGGTAATTTTCATCATACGCCGGTCCCGATGTTGAGCCACTAAAGGTACTTGCAGTTGTTGCGTAACTAAATATTAAATATATATTCAAAGATATATTACCTCAAATAATAAATATTTTTAACATTGATACTCTTTAAGTAAAATATGAACAAAGAGTAAAGATATCCTAACCTTTTGATAGGTAGTTCTTTTTTTATTCCCTCGCTATTATTTTTAGTGAGGGAAGGTGTGGGTAAGGTCTCCAATTTTGATGTAGGTTTTGCATTTACATTCTGCGTTAGTAGAGTCTTTAAAAGAGAAGACACTGCTGCCTCAGATGGTGGTTCTTTTTTAAAAAGAGTAGAGGAAGACCTTTAAGATAAAAAAAAAATATAAAGGATAAAAGGTTAATAATAAAATTACAATAAGTTAACTTTTTTTCTACTGAAGAAAAAAAGTGATTTGAAAACAGCGTATAAAAAAGAACGTTTTAAACACACAAATTGTGAGATCTTACAACATACTAGTAGGTATGCAATTACAAAATACTTACTGTGCTGTAAATTCATCAAAACTGCCCAATAGCTGCTCAAAATCTGTTTCATCACTATTATCAAAGCAAAAAAAAATAAATAAATGAAAATAACTATTTTATTTCATGTAAAAAGAAATATCCTGTTATCATCATAACAATGTTATATTTTTGTTTCTTTTGATCTCTAAAAAACCTTGAATTCATGGTTTTTTTCCTATAGAACTAAGACTTCTGTCCTAACTTAACTTTACTTTACATTATTCACCAATTCAATAATGTAACCGATAAATTTTCGTCATGGGCGCTCATTTTTTTTTTTTTTTTTTGGATAGACGTTCGATTGAACTTGTTAAAATTTCCCCTAAATGAAATTTAGATAAACAAAATATTTTACCCTGCGAAGCTAATAAAACTAGTCAAATTGTTTTAAAATACATTTGATTGGAATGACAGCTACGGACGCTTGGGCTATAAGAACGACAGGTTTTTGCATTTCTGTGCACATATTAAGCTACGGATATCTGCTATGCATCAAACTACATGTAATGCGTTTACAACAAAACAAAATGAAGGAATTCAGATTTTGAACTAATTTTGCTTTTAAAAACAGAAAACGATTGTTATACATAAGTAAAGAAAACTTACGAAAACGCAAGGTACTCATCACCCATGTTGATTTTAATCTCGGTCATTGATGTGTATTGACCGCAGTCCTTCACATCTTTATATACCCTCCAAAGAGGAAAATCTCGAGGTGGTGATTGGAGGAAAAGGGTTTTCCGGGAGGTGGTAATAAATAACTTGCATGAGTTTTTCATTTTGGTAACCTTTAAATTTGATATGTTAAAAATAAAATATCCTTAGAATTTAAGAGGTGACATTAATTAAGTGACGGTACACCATGTACAATGCATATGTAATTAACCTAATTAATCATGTTCATGTGACTTAGGTTTCATTTTAATTTAACCCGGTAAATTTATTCTGACTTCAAAAACACCGCTCTGTCACGACATACCTGCGCAGAAGTACAATGTGACCAGATAAATACTGTTTTATAACTACTGTATTTATAATTACTGTCTTAACATGTCCAAAGCTATGAATTAAACACAGATTTAGTGTCTACATTTATACAGAAAATTTTACCACAACAGGGTAAAAATAAAGTATTTTGAGAGTGAAGCCCTCCACATCCTCTTTGAAAACCAAAAAAATAATAATACTGGAACCCGGGCCCTCCCTTTACAAAAAAAAACAAAAAACCTTGATCCACCGCTGTATTATTATTACCAAACTTAGTCCTCAGCATCACGATGATAAAACCGTGATTTTTATTGGTCAAACCTCACGCCACAAATTAGGAGATTGTGAACCCCAGATGAGAAAAAGTGCTCAAAGTTATGGTAAAGGGGTGATAAAACCGTGATTTTTATTGGTAAACCCTCATGACTTTAATTTGGAGATTGTGAACCCCAGTTGGTGAAGTCAAACATGGCGAAAGCTATGTTCATATGTTTTATCTGCCTTTCAACGGCATGTTTAACGTATTCCGTCCCAATAAGGAGATGTACTCTCCCCTGCAGAGAAATAGAAGTTCGTTCGGATGAGGTGAGAGACGTTTACGTGACGGCGTGTCACCTCAAGAAGGTGACCATAATAGGCGAAATCACCCAAGCAAACCTCTGGACATACTTTGTGGTAAGCAACTTTTCAGTACAATTTTGAAAATTTTAACTATTGACTGTGTATAATTTATTTGTGGGAAAATATTTACTTTGCAATATCATCGGGTTCGTTACCCACAAATACAGACTGAGCCAAAAAAATCTCGGAGAAATATGTTTTCTGAAGTTTTAAGCATATATAATTAATATCTCGCCAGCTTGTTATCAATGATAAGATGAATATTTGTACAAAGATATACTAATTACTATTCTTGTGTGTGTGTGTGTGTGTGTGTGTGTGTGTGCGTATGTTTATGTTAAAAAAGTCCCAGAAGAACAAAGTACACATATATCACAAAAATTATTGATTATACTAAATCTTATAGAATTAATTAGGCACATAACATACATGTCTAATTCTGTTTATAGACACATACCTTGAAATCTCTTAATTGCACATTAAAAAAAGTCACATGACCAAAAATTTCAAAAAGGAATTGGTGGTCCTGCCTCAAAATATACCAAGGTCCTTCGCACAAAACCCTCGTAAGTGGAACTGGAGGGGGAGGGGCCCGTTCCTTCTTCGGCGGCGTGTTCACCGGAGAGCTGGTTGGCGAAGGGTCTGGGCTAGCCGGCGAGTCCAGGACAATGACATGTTCAGGCGCTGGAGGATGCTGAAGTCCGGGGCCAAGGATATCCAAGATGTCAGACGTTGCCTTTCTTAAAACGGGCGCCAGGGGACGACGGAGCTGGTCCTGACGGGGCTGGTCATGGCCAGGAAAAGTCCTCACAAGAGGCGCTGGAGTGCGGGGCTGGTCCTGTCTCCTCGCTAGATTGGACTGTAATGGGCCAATGGTCACCCAACTGTATGGGTCCCCATTTGACGGGTAAGTCCGCTGACGTTCGGAGCAGGGTTTCCAAGGGGCTCCATGAGATGCAAAGGCTGATAGCATACGCGATTGTAATCTTGCCGGGCCCCATTCCACTGGTGCTCCCAGAGTTCCAACACAAATCTGGAGTACAGATTAGGGTGTATCAGGGTACAGCAAAATGCTGAGCTATCTTACAAGGCGAGAACTACGGTTTGCTAATAATTAGCTTATCACTGCTGATGTACTAGGTAATTAGTGAGTCCCGGTATTTATGACGAGAAGGCAGAGCTAAAGATAAATGGTGTGAAGAGTTAAACCAAAAGGCCCGCGAAATTATCAAAAAGGGGGAGGAGTTAAACCAAAACCCTCGCGAAATTTCATTTTTTATTTACCGAACTCTGATTTTTTGCCTAACTCTTTATGTCCTCAATATTGACCTGTCTATATCTTTCATTTATGATATAACAAAAAAAACCCAAAGATATTCAGACAATGAAACAAAATTTTATCCTGTTTTTTACAACAGTAAAATTCATTTTAAAACAAATAATTATACACTTTAAGCGTCTTTTTAAAATAGGTTCAATTAAGTAACCAGTCTCTTGAACTCGTCGCTCAAATCGGCTCCGATCGACCGCAGCAGTCATCCATTCACTTTTCCGATCTTCGTGTGGGCCTCAAAATTTTCCAATTTCCGGTTGAATCTAACCCGCTGGTCCCGTCCCTTAGGATGACTCCCGGTTTCTTCAGATCTTTTTTTTTTCAGTTTCATGAACGCAAATTCCAGCGAGGCAATCTTCATGTTGTCGATCTGTTTGATTATGTGTAAACACTCTCTCCCTTTTCGGCTGAACATTCTCCTCAACAATTCCAATTTTGAAATTCTTTCAATGAAACCCCGGTCATTTTCTCCAGTAAATGAAGTTTGGCTTCCTTTCCAACCCAATAATTCGTAAGTAGTCTTCCGGGAGTGGGTCTTTCGGCTATATGCACCAGTACTTTCTGAAGAGCTTCGAGACTCTCGATTCTTGAAGTCACGTCTGTAATCTCTAATAATTTCTTCTGTTTCTTCTCGTCTATCATTTTGTTCCATCTGGTCGCGATCAAATACCCTTCAAATGAGTAAGAAGAAAAATCACCCATCATTGTTTTAATTTCAAAATGAACAAAACACTCTATTATATACCCCTCTGATTACATCACTTTTTTTTTTTAGTAATGTCAGTCAGACTAGATCGCGATGTTTACATTGACTCATAGGGTTTCAGCACTTGACACCTGCAGATTATTACGCAATGACCCCAGCTACATTTTGTCATCATTCCTAGAGAGTATATAATAGAGCGTTTTTCTTAAACAAAATTCATAAATCAAAAAATCATGGACTACGATTCATCTCTCTTGACAGAAACACAAGATCCCATGGCCTTAGAAATGGCAGCATACAGAGACGATTCCCCGCCCAGAGCAAGGAAGACTTCGGGATTATTACTTTCACTCAAGAAGGAATCCTGAATACCCTGCAAATCATGAGCAATGAAATTGCTAACCATACAGATATCATTCTGAAGAAAATTAAAGACCTGCAAACTCCGCAACGTGACAAAGATAAAGAAGACTAGCACATGAGTGGAGCAATCTTAGTAATGCCAATGAGTTAGAAAAGTCAACTCGCTTACAGTTCTGACCCGAGATGGTACACAGAGCGAAGTAAGAGAATTACTGCTTCCAACTTTGGACTCTAAATGAGAAGGAAAAAGGACATTAATGAAACTTTCATGAAAAATACCTTTCAAAAAAAAGAGTTTTCATCCTCATCTACATCCTATGGGAAAGCTAATGAAATTGTTGCAAAGCAAATGTACATCAGAAATACAGGAAATCTTCTTCATGAAGTTGATTTGATAGTCAACCCTGATTTGGATTTTCTCGGTGCAACACCTGATGGCATACTGTGTGAAAAATCAACAACGGCTATAATTGAAATCAAATGTCTTCCACTCCACTTACAATAAGGCGAGTAATTTTTTCCATATTAGCAATGCGGGTTTGCTTTGTGAATCTGTCACAAACAACTACTCCATACTTTTCATCACAAATCGCTTGAACACTGCAACCTAAAACGCAAACAAACCCTAATAATACAAGTAACGACTTTTTCGATTCTTGTTGTTTTTTCGCTCCGGTGTTTGGTAAAACTAGTTTCATTTAGGTTTAAATAAAAAACGAAGAATGTTTAAATCTTATTGAATAAAACAAAGGGAAAACAACCTAAAAATTATAAAAAGCATACAAATCGTTTTATACATTTTTATACACTGTTTTAAACTATTTAATGTATTCTTAAGTTTCTAAAGTTTGATAAATTTTACCACTAGATTTACCCAATACCAGATCCTAGACTTTGGCGGGAATAAGCTTTGGTGCATGGTAAAAGTAGGTAATGTGTAAAGGAGTGGGTAAATATAAAAAAAAAATGTCCATGTATGATCATTTACTTGATCCATATGTCCTTTAGGCTATGAAAATTACATAATAACCCTGTGAATATATACCTAAAACAAACTACTCTTTGTTCATGAATATAGATAGATACTTTATAAATTGACAAATGTGTCAACGTGTGATTCTTTTATTATGAGATATTTTTAAACGTTTATTACCCACCATATGTATATATATGGTGTATATTTTGTAGCACTTTAACACCGCATCAAGATGAATCGAGAGGAATTGTTTTTGAATATTTTGGTAAGCGTTTAAATACGATATAAATGCATGTTGTTGTTTTTTTTAATATTTTTAAAAATTATATATATTAAATTTTAAAATATATAATATATATACATGCATGTACCTTTAAAGTTTTGTTGATTTTTTTTTTTTTTAGAAACATCATATTATCGATGCCGATGGAGCCTGCTAGAGAACAGGGTTCCAGTGGAGCAAACGAAAAGGAGGAAGATACCGCGGGGGAGGAAGAAAATAATAGTGAGGCGGTATCTCCCCTACATGTTGAGGAGTGCGATTGTGCAAGATAACTTTAAATATGATTTTGCAAACCAAAAATAGTATTTAAAAAAAACAAACAAAAAAACAACAACAACAAACGACTTCTTTTTTTAGCATTTATTTCATATTTTTACCATATAAAACAAACTAACAAATTATACATTTTATAATTTTCTACACAAAAATGTTCGAGAACAATTAGTCTACTAGTATTGGATATCGATTGTTATGCTACTATGACACGCCCACTTTTTTTTAAATTGATCGCATAGTTGTCCGTTGTTTTCTGTTGAGGCAATCAAAGTTTTGTTTATTGAGACGCATATATTGCCTAATTGTGGCCCAGGAAACGGACAAATATTAATAATTGTTTTAGTAAATAATGGGTACAAATAGGTTGATTTTAAATGATCAGTTTTGTCTTCAACATTGATTACTACATCAAATGGCTGATTGTTTTGAGTGATGTCAAATTTTCTTCATGTACTGTACATTTACGACCCCCCCCCCCCCCCCCCCCTTTCCCATTAATTTTTGACAAAAGTATTGGATGAGTGTGTGTTCACCTGATGTTAACTTGGTTGATTTTACAAAATGGTATATGTTTGTAGTAAGCATAGCAGGTATTTACATTTTAGCAAACGTGCAAAATGACGTTATGCATTTTCCCCACATATTAAGCCAGTGTTGTATTTTCAACGGGCAATATTGAAAATGCTTTACTTTCATTTAGTGACCTTTTTTTAACTGGTATTGCAGTTTGAATATTCTTATTGTAGTCATATGGGTGAAATTAGATAATACTTTTAATAAGTTCGAGATTAACAATAATGATGTGTGATAAGCTTCAGTGCTAAATGGAAAATATGTATATACATAGTGTTAAATTGATTTTGATTTTCATATTGAATTCAATATTCGTCAGGACATACCTGAAGTGTTTATGAGATGTGTTAGGTCTATTTGTTTATTTATTGTTTAGATGGATTGATAGTTAAAGACATAAAAGTTAAGTAGAGTGTGGGATAGTGAATTATTCTACATTAGTTTCTTGCAAGCTTTTTGACAATTTTAAATATTCTAAAGTTGTGGGAAATATATTATATCAGTAGATATATATTTTTTAAATATATGGCTATATTCACAAAGATGCATTTTTGTTTAGTTTTGATAAATGGAGTGCCTCACAAAGGTGTTTCAAGTGGTAGCCAGAATTGACAAGTAACAAGTGAGAACTCAAAAGATTGTGTCAGTTGTGTTTTTTAATATTTACAAAAGTTGAAGATTGTTTATTATATCAATACAGGATTCAAAACAAAACCAGATATAACGAACACGTAAACCTGTTTTTATTTATTAGCAATTACCAAGAATTAAAAATATGCATGAGCACAACTAGTTAAAAAAAGGAGAGTTTTTCAATTTTACATAACTTATGAAACACATAAAACAAGCCTAGTGAGTTGTTCAGTTAACAGTCATTTGCGACCTTTATCATGATTTAGCTTGTATGTTGATTATGAGCTCTGGCATGTTAATTTTAAGTATATGTTTTAGTGAAGCAGTGTATTAAGCAATTAAAAATACAATCAAGATTTTAAAAATTCAATTTTTAATTGTCAACACTCATTGATTATTAATGATTTAAAAACAATCGGTTTTAATTATGTTAGAAAACTTTTAAGACTTGAAAACAGTTATTTCATAATGTGTTTATCATAACGTGTTCATGATCATTTATAAACGTTCTCTTTTTAAACTCATCGTGTTGTTTTTTGTTCCTTGTTATTTTCGTGATCTTGTAACTGCACGAAATGTTCGCTACAATAATTCCAAAAGCATCGTGTCAGTTGTCTTGATAGGGCGTGCCAACGCTTTCTAGGTTGATCACGTAGCATATCGCTTATCGATTGGCTGCTTTATTTCAATAGACATGATGCACGTTAACAGAATTGACCAATAGCTAAAAACGATGTCATTTACAGGGAGAGGGCGGTCTTAGTTCGGAACTTGTGCTGAATTTGTTTTTAGAAATATGATCAAATCAAAGGATGACTGCACTTAAGGACGTGCGATATTTGATATTTGCGAGAAAATAAACTTTTAAAAGAAGAATTATTCTTTCAATCGCAGAAATGGTCAACATCAAAACTGCAACTTTACGTAATTGCGTTAAATGAAAGTACATTGTTACCAAGTACGAAGTTGTTTTCTTAGGCGAGGGTCATCACGATTTCGGCAGATAAGCAGCAAAAATTCACCTTTTTTCGAAAGTTGTAAGGAGAAAAACATAGAATGAGCTTATTGTATCACAGTCTAAAATCTTAATTCATGTTGGAAATTGACTAGACTCTTTAAAAAATTTAACAAAATTGATATTAGGTTAGTTTGTTTAGGAAGCGCAGACTTTGAAAGTTCTTGTACATCATAAGTATTCACGAGATCGTTAGATTTTATAATTCGGTTTTCATAGTACAGTGGTGACAACGTTATTGTTGACAAGCCAATCGTGTTTAATAGTTCGTGTAACGTGGGTGATCGTTCGTGTAACGTGCAGGATAGTGCGTGTATCAGGAAAAACAGTTTGCGTTTTTTATCGTGCGTGTTCGTGCGTGATCGTGCGGTTTTTTCGTTTTGTAACTTTTTTTTACGGAATGTCAGGATTTATTCTTAGAAAAACGATAAGTAGTTTTTGTAAAACAATGTGAATTTTAAACTTTTTTCTATAGAAGAACACTGACCGTTGTTAACATTCATTCTCTCTTTCATGGTTAAATACATTCATCAGGTATTTTCACAGCTCATTCAATCCTTTGTTCGGTCGAGTTAGTTTTACATAATGTTATAGTCAGCCTCTATCAAGCATCCAGTGTGTCTTGACACATAATTTTAATCATATTAGAAATAGCGGCACGTTGAATGAAAGCAGTCAAGCTTACCCACTCCCCGTTTTAAACTAAACGATTATCCCCAACGTTTTTCTTTCAAATGAAAATACGATACGCATTCCTATTTGAACATTTGTTTGAAATAAAAATTTTTATAGATGCTTTAAAATTTAGAAAAAAATTATGTACTGTAAATAATGAAAATATTGAATGTATAAAATCGAAATTTTTTGGAACAAGGTGACAAATTTAACTCTATCCCGCATAATCAAATCATACGCAAGGGAACTGGATTACATTAACAGTCAACTCGTATGTAAATAATTCCGTATAGTTAATACATTATCTTCATTTCATTTACACTTAAGTTATAATTTGTTATAAAGACAAAAAAATAATTTGTGTATGAATCATATATTTTTTTGGTATGGATGTGTAAATTGTTTACTCGTAAGATATGAAGCAGTGCATTGCTACTGTACATGCCACTTTTCAATAAAACACAAACATAAAGCAATACAAATTAAAGCAATACGTTTTCTTAATTCTAATCTTAAAAATTAATTTTGATTTTGCGTGTTTAATGGTGTAGAATCGTTATGTTGCGTGTTTTATCGTTTTTGTTCGTGTATCGTGAAAGTTCAGTACGTTAGTGATCGTCCGTGTATCGTGCGTGATCGTTCGTGTATCGTGCGTGATCGTTCGTGTATCAGAAACGTGCGTGTCGTTTGTTAACAATAACGTTGCTACCACTGTACTAGTATTTCTTGGACAAAAGCATTTTCATGTGCAGATCTAGAGGAAGCCCCCCCCCCCCCCCCCAAATTTAAAATTTCTTTCAATTACACTATAAAATTATCAACAATATGGCTCGGACACATCCCACCCCCTCCCGGCAAACTCAAATAACCGTGAGACCCCCTTTTCCCATGCCAAATTTTATGGATGTGCGCATGATTTCCCTATTGTTTGCAAAACGCATGTATGTGCATTCTAAAATATAACGAAATTCACCCCCAATGCAATTAGAATCGCGCATTGTAGCTTTTTATATCAACTATATTATTTATGGTAGTTATGACTTTTCATACAACTTGAAATTTATTTTTTTTCCTTATGTTCAGTTATATCATAGCTTCTAAGCGTTTTTGCATTTTTTTTTTATTAATTAGTACTCTTTTTAATTACTGTTCCTTTCAAATGGGCTGGATCATGAAAAATCTATACTTATGTTTGTCAGTCGGTATGAATGAATGAGGTGGTGGGTTTATAAATTTAGGTATCAATGAGATCATGTGAACGTTAAACAACAAATTAACTCACAATTTATATATGACAAAAGTCAAGATTATTATTTAATATCCAATTATCCCTTGTCTTGTATACAAAAAATATCAATAATATATCACTCTGTAAACTGGTATATTATGCTACATACTATATTCTATGATTATTTTATAACACCACTTCATGACTTTGTATTTTGGAGAGGGCTTTTATGTAAAGGCTTTGCCTGTTGCCTAATCCATTTGATTTCTCAATGAACTATATTTAAATTAAATTGTTTTTAAGTAAATTGCTTTAAATAAAATTATTTTATTTCAAAAGTTATGCGCGGTTCCACAAATTTTTTTCCGGGGGTAGGGGGGGGGGGGTCCGAAGGGTAATTATGTTTGCCCGGGGGTGGGGGGGGGGGGGTCCGAGACATATGCGAATCCCCGACCCTAGATCCCGCTATGTTACCAACCAATAAGTGCGTCTAAATCGGTTCTATCAAAAGATAGCTGACATTTTTCACAGTATTTTGACCCTCTAAAGTTATGAGGGTCACAATTAAACTATATAAGTTAAAAATTTTATCAGTACCGCACTTTGTCTTCATTTCACACTGAGTATCTTTTATAACGTGTTGAATTGTAAAAATGCAATTTGCTGTTTTTCTCCTGTTCGGAATTGTTGGACTGTCGGCCCAGCATTGTAATAATGTGAACCGTTCGCGGGTTTGATTGCGCCTTACAGAGGGATCCATGTTCCTGTATTTCTCTGTGCAGGGTGGCGGACAAGAAGATTGTGGACATTGACCGCGCTACCCACAGAATATTTGCTTCAGAGAAAATAATTGTCCACCAGCAGAGATCCACAGTCTATACAAGGATGCCATGTCAAGGTATGTTTTTGACAATATTTATTCAAAGATATCATATTTTTATGTAAAAAAAATAACTACAAAAAAAATTAAAAAATTACAACACCTTACCGAATTTATGAGCTCAACTTTTTGAAATTTATTGCAGAATATATATTAATTATTTTTAAAAATTATTATGCAGAAAAATATTAAATAGTTGTCTTTATTTAAAGGATCAACAGCGAAAGACAAGAAGGTCACCACTACAACCGGGGCGGGTGCCCGCTCATCCATCAATGCCGCCACCACCACCGGGGCGGGTCCCTTCTCAACTACCAATGCCGCCACCACCACCGGAGAAGGTCCCTACTCAACTACCAATGCCGCCACCACCACCGGAGAGGGTCCCTACTCAACTACCAATGCCGCCGCCACCACCACCGGACAGGGTCCCTACTCAACTACCAATGCCACCGCCAACACCACCGGACAGGGTCCCTACTTAACTACCAATGCCGCCACCACCACCGGGCAGGGTCCCTACTTAACTACCAATGCCGCCACCACCACCGGGCAGGGTCCCTACTTAACTACCAATGCCGCCACCACCACCGGGCAGGGTCCCTCCTCAACTACCAAGGCCGGCACCACCACCGGGCCGGGTCCCTACTCAACTACCAAGGCCGGCACCACCAACCCAGGGATGATCAACACCCAGGAGGAGGCCGGTGTGGAGACCACTGGGTGCCACCACCACGACTCGGGCTGGGAGGAGGAGACCTCGACACCAGTAGAGAAGGGGGTTACGTTTGCAGGTAGAATAGGCAATTCTACCTACCCATCCTATACTGGTTTTACGACACCTGATGTTTCGCCTAGTTCTACCCATGTCATATTAGGTAATTTGCAATCAAATACTTGAATGTAAATTACCTTTACTTTTTATTTTTACTAGTGTTGTTTCTTCTAATTCCAAAAAAAAATCAGTTTGATACTAGACAAAAAGCCATAAATATGGCTGGTGTTTATAAAGAAACCCGATTTTTAAACACTTATGAATCAAACAATATTGACATGGATGAAAGTTTTTCTGATTCATCTTTTAGTAATGATAATGCATCTATTGCATCATTATCAGGAAATGAATTATATTTGGAACCAATTACCAAGGCTATAATAACCAAACTTTATTTTTTTTCAGTCACGTCAATTTCCATTTCTATTTGCATTATCATCACCATCATATTTATTGTCACCAGAAGAAAACGCCACTCTACCATCCATAGATTACCTTCACCAATACCATTTATGCAGGAATCAAGGTATACATTGAATTATTTTGTGTAAGCTTTACAATAACTATACATTAGAATTATTTTGTAAACTGAACAATGAGTATATTTGTATGGTTGTGTTATGTAATTATGTAATTACACGCCAGTTTTTGTTTTACTAAAATTTAAAAAATGTATATAATTATACACATGGTGATGTGTTTTTTCAAATAAAATAAAGGACGTGACTAATTTGTATTAACTAGGCAAAACATCAGGTGTCATTATGTTAAATTGATTTTTTAAAATGTTTTTTTAATTTTGATAAAAATATTACATGTGCATATTGATGTGCAAAATTGTTTTTTAATTATTACTTTAAAAATATGTTATTTTACTACAATATGTGTCATTTCTTAATTCTAGTCTTATTTTTAGTGCTTATATGTATTAAATAGAAAACTTTAGCATACAAAAGTCATTACCTTGTACTAGTCCTATTAATAGTGCTTTGTGTATACATATTTCTTCAAGGAAAACAGAGGTTGCACAACCCAGAAGAGAAAATTCCTCAAACCGGAACTGTCACTTACACAACACCTTTCATGCAATGAACAATTGCTAGGGGTTAAGCAGAAGTCCTTGGAAGAGAGAAGCAAGTTCTTAAAGGAGAATAATATGTTTCCGTTCCTGTGACTCTCGTTCCCACAAGATGCGTTTTTGTCGAGCAGCAGTCAAGTGTGAGGATTGTGACAATTCAACCCATCCGACAGCATTTCATGTGGTGCTTTATCTAAAACTGTCCCTTGCTATCTTTAACTTACATAACATTCTTTGAAACGTAATCTTTTTCTAATATTAAAAAGCTCATGCTATTCTGAGAAAAAGTAGGCCACATGTTGCTAATTCCATTGAGGTTTAAGAGAAATATGGCCATTCAAGTGAACACACCATTTCCACGTTCCTCTATTTTACACAGATTCAAAGGACTCTCCATAAATACAGCATCATTACTTAATCTATTAGAGGTCAATTGTTTTTCAATCTCCTTTGACAAGAAACTTTATTAAATACTACCTATTATCAAAATGAAAGCATCACATCACTTAGAAATACCTTTACATATATACCCAGTTTTATATAAATATGATTTTTATTAATCTAGATGAATAAGTAATTTAAAATGCAGTAAATGTTAAGATTAATTTTCTTTTATTTTTGTTATAAAAACTTTTAGTTAAAGTTGAAATGTTTGAGAGGCGTCTAAGAAATACATTGTCTTTTAAAATTTTAAAAAGGTTTCACAATGGCTATTCAGAGCCCATTCTAGATAAGGATCTTGAAAGGAGCCAGTGGAAAGAAGTAAAGTTGGTTGTACACTCAGCAAAATATCCAGTTGATGACATGCCTACATTATAGACATCATTAGGAACCCCTTTCAGAGATCATCAAGCTGGCCCAAATTGCCCTTAATAATAAGGCTAGTGTGGCGTTTGACAGAAGTGAAGAGAAATTGGCAGTAAACAATGGCGAGGAAAGACTAACTGTAGAGAAAATAAACCTGAGGATAAAAATGAAAATATTCAGACATCTGGAACTCTAGTCAAAGATGTCCTGAAGAAGTTATTGTTAGGTACATTTCACGCGCTAAATCTTAGCCATAAAATACATTCAAGGTGTAGTCTAATTATCTATTTAGGGTTTTCTTTCACCTGATTAAAATAATAATGTATCTATAAATGATATTTTGTTGATGTACGTACTTTTTCATCACTTTTTACTTAATACCTTTTTTAAAATGCTGTAGGTTCTCAAATTCCGGTACATGTATCAAATCTTATATCGCCGTCGGATGATATCCAGGCACGCTCTCAGGACGATAAACATATTCAAACATTCAAAAAGACCATGGCCATTATCCCACACATCGGTGTACAAAAACAGATGTAGAGAATACCGAGCTCTGCAACATCCTCATACGGCAGATATTTAGGTAATTGGAGGAAATCACACAAGAGCAGCATTGAAAAAACTAAAACTAGAAGGGTAAATCGAAGAAAATTGATGCGTGCTTGTTAATATGTACAGAAAACTTAGTTGCTCCAAAAAAAAAAAACAACTCCTAGACTTGTGTTAGTAATGACAGACTTCGATTTTTTCCCATCACAAAATGTTTGGCACTTGGAACGTCATTTTCAAAGTTTTTTAAGGCATATGGAATTAAAGAAGCCAAGGAATTTTTCCCTTATGAATACCTCTAGCGTTTTAACCAACTGGACAAAAAGAAACTCCCATCCCACAGTGCATTCTACAGCAATCTTCAACAAATATCAGCGAGGAGGACTTGCGTTGATATTTTTGCAGAAACAGAATATGACCTCTTAACGAGACTTTTTTTAACAGTGGTATAACAACCAAGACGTAGGACGATTGCTTAGGCTGTGAAAAATTTAAAACCTTTTTTATTTCGAAAGGGACATTGACATTTTTAAAATGGCCTTGTCTGTTCCCGGAATAGCTAAAGACCTAATTACACGACTTTAATTAAAAAAAAAAAAAAAAACTTTCGATAGTTTCGTACGCATGCCCAGTGCTGTGTAGGGCAAGGTCACGATAATCTTATAGTAGTTTACCTGTTTATGCGCCATTTTGATTGTTTACGTGTATGACATGTGTCTTCGATATCGTGGTTGGAATCTCTAGTTTAAAATATTCACGATGCCTGCCCATTGCTGTAGGTATGGCTGCAAAAACAGACAGATTCCAGGTGTAGATCTCAAGTTTTTTAGAATACCTACGGACCCTCACCTGAGAGCAAAGTGGGTGTCAGCCATTAAGAGAGAACATTTGAAGCCCATCGAACATTCAAGGATCTGCTCCAAACATATTATAAACGGTAAATAAAACTTTTCAAATATATTAATGTATTTTTTGGAAATTTATAATTCTTAAAACAAGTTGTATGAGTGATAAAAATGAAAGTGTGTTTAGATTACATTGGCGACCGAATGTTCTTACAAAATCGAATTAAAACCCGAATTTCCAAAGTATTTTTGATCAAAGACAGTATAAACAATGAAAAATTGAATGCAGATAATGTTTTAAAGTCCATCCATGATCCTACTCCTTTTAAGCAGAAATATCGACGTATACCCCCAGCAATGATAGAGGAGGTTAGGCATCATATACATGAATTTTTAACTACATGTACTGGAATTTTAAGGCCTTCACACTCGCCATTCTCATCTAATGTCGTCTTGGTGAAGAAACATGATGGATCATTGAGAATGTGCGTTGACTACAGACAGCTGAATCAGAGGACAGTAAGGGATAATTACGCACTGCCTAGGATAGATGAAATCCTGGAATCCCTGTTCTCCGTCCTGGATATGAAATCTGGTTATCACGAATTTGAAATTTTGGCACCTGAGGGATTCAGAGACTTTCGATTGAAATTGTCTCCCAAGAAATATTCCTTTTTATGAAAAGGGTAAAGTACATAGCCCACATTGTCACTGAAGATGGGTACAAGCAGACCCTAAGAAAGTAGACAGAGTGTGAGATTGGTCTACACCTAAATCTCCTGAAGATGTTCGGCAGTTCCTCGGCTTTGCAGGGTATTTTAGAAAATTCATTCAAGATTTTTTCAAGATTGCCCGCCCTTTTATTAGTATAATTGCAGTTGGGAAGAAGCCTAGAGGAAAACAAAAGCTGCCAACATCTACTTGGAATTGCGGACCAAGTCTGGAGAAGGCCTTTGCTCTACTGAAGGAGAAATTAATTTCAGCACCAGTACTTGGTTATACCCAGTTCAATTCCCCATTTGAGCTTCATACAGATCCTTGTCAAAGTGGCTTAGGGGCAGTCCTGTACCAGGGACAGAAAGGTGTTTAAAGGGTCATAGCATATGCTAGTAGGGGACTAACTAAGTCAGAACGAAATTACCCAACTCATAAGTTGGAATTTCTCGCATTAAAATTGGCGATTACTGACATCAGCTATCAAACCTATTCGATCTACAAAAGACACAACACAATCAAGATCCTGGTAGGAATAAGTCCATCTGGCTGTGTGACATTTCTCTCAACCTGTTGGGGAGGCCGAGTGAGTGACCGACATTTTACTTGTGATTCTGGATTTTTGGACAAGTTAGTGCCTGGTGATTTTGTGTTAGCAGACAGATTTCAATATGTCGGCGGACTTTGCCATTAGATGTGCCATGTTGACTGTACCTGCCTTCACCAAAGGCAAGAAGCAGTTATCAAGGGAAGAGGTGGAGAAGTCCCGAATGATGTCTCGTGCTAGAATCCACAGTGAAAGGGTAAAAGGAAGATTAAAGGACTTTGAAAGTATCAAAGGAACATTGCCCATCAATCTAGTGAAGAGGAAAGTGGATTCATGTATTACCTCTGGTGACAAACTAGTGCGTATTGTGACAGCCATTATCAATAGCAATGGACCTATTTTATGAGTTGCTTTGTGATTTGTGAGGTTTAGGACAAAATCTATGTTGAACTTATGAATGTATAATATTTGTTATGCAATGTACTGGATCAGTTTTGTGCCTTTAGAAATACATACATTGTTTGTGTTATCACTTGACAAGGAATTGTGCAAAGCGGTTTTAAAAAATTCATTGTTGTTTTACAAGCTATGAATAATGACTTCAGTTCTGAAATAAAAGTACTTTTATAACTCAATATTGCTCATATATTTATAATACATGTATGTGAAAAGAACTATTTATTAATTAAAGGAATAAATGGAGATCTTATCAATGTTATTTTTTGTTATCTTACGAAAGAGAAATACATGGTTTGAAAGTCGCTATCCGATATCATCATCTTGGTACTCCATGCCTAATGATCATGAAGCAGTCTTGGACTTATTTCAGTCATTCATAAATGATTTATTTCTAATATTCCTTGATAAATGACTTTCGTTTGAAAGCATATATTTAACCACAAATTTATATCTGGATTGTGCTTCTGCGTCAGGTTCTGGTATTCCCGCATTGTAATTTCCTAAGCAAGAGATTCTACAGAACTGATTAATGGTCCCAAGGGAATTCTAACAGATTATTTAGATTCTTTCTAAGCTTTTTAAAAGATAACTTAGAAAATTATTATTAAATAATTATTTAAAACATACCATCCTATGTAAGTAAAATTGAATGAAATGATCATTAAATAACAAGTACAACAATCCTATGTAAGTAAAATTGAATGAATTGATCATTAAATAACAAGTACAACAATATTTATGTTGCATTTATAAGCATAATCATTCAGGCCTAGTTTTATGTATGAGTATGCCCTATCAGACCTATAATATTGTTAGCTTGGTTTTGGGTAGCTATGGCTATTGCTAAATATACATGGCTATAAAGATTCATGGTCCTCTAATTTAAAAAAAAAAGAGGGATCATATTTCTTGATACATGTAGTTTGTGGAAATGAAAATAACGAGAATTGTTTTTTAAACTATGGTCAAATATTAATGTTCAATATTAATTAAATATATAGTACATTTTAATTTCAGAGGTACAAAAATACCCATACAACTTTAAAAAACTAATTAAATTAAGCTATCAGGTTTATTAATGACTCCATAGAATAAATGATTAAATGTGGTCAGGGCAATACTTTTTGCTATATTTCATGAAATATAACAAAAATAAGAAAAATGTTTCACATTTTAAAGGGGCATGGTCACGATTTTAATCAAATTTTATTTTTCTGTTTTTATTATTTGCAATGCTTTAGGAATGCATTTCTAATGATCCAATGAAATTTGGGTGCCAGTCGTTGAGTTCACAAATTCTTCGTCATGTAAACAAGACACGTCCCCAGTTTTTGTTTTCATAGGTTCAATATACCAGTAAAAAATCTTTTAATGCCAGTTTGTCTATCTTAATTATTCATTTAAAGCATAAAGAAACAGTTTCTAACGATTAACACAGTTATTTTAGGTCTAAACTGGAATTTTCACTTCAACATTCGAAATGTAAACAAGCGCAGAGTTGTCAGCTCTGTAATTCGCTTATAACTCATTATATGACACTCAAATTTGGTTGCCTATTAAAAATGCCTTCCTGAAGCATTTTAAACAATAATATTGAAAAAATAATTGTTGACCAAAATCGTGACCATGCCTCTTTAATGATTCGTAAAACAATTACAGCACAACTTTCCAATTTAATCTAGTTTGTTTCCCTTATAAAACATGAAAAGATGCAGTCAAAGCAGACACATGTCCCGTTAAAGAAAGAATGACCAAGTTACATACATGTATAGCACAAGTAAAATACACCAAATACGTCCAAATTAGCTATTTTGATATATCTTTTGTCATGTTCTATACACTTTCACTTGGTTGACTGACCATAACTTCATCCTCATCGTTAGATGCAGGCTGGCTTGTATCAAGTACTGATACCATTGACTCATAATCTTGCAAATCTTGCAGTTCTTTGTTCACAGTAGAAAGCTCTTCCTGAAGTTTATATTTTTCTGTACTTAGGCTGGCCACCATGTCTTGCAATCTCTTCATTTCCTTTGTTATTTCTTTGTGATAAATATCATATTTTTTTCTGCAACACCATGCGTTTTCTTCTCACTTTTTCAATAATACTCAGAGCGTTCTTCATCTGTCCGATTGTTATGTCATAACAAGCAGCATCGATCTCCGAAATGATTTCTTGTAAGAAGGAAGGTCTTTAGAAATATTGGACGCCATTTCTTTAGAATCTACAACCAAAAAATTTGGTTATTAATTAAAATAAAAAAATGATTTCATTTACAATTAAAAGTTAGCAATCAATTTTTTTAATGTTCTATCATTTTTTACTAGTTGTTTTTAATAGTTTTTTAACAAAAAAGGTGGGGTCAATAATACAATATTATGGTTTTTTTTTCAAAATCATTCAAATTTATATACTTTAAATAATAATAACACCATACAATCTTATTCCTTACCAAAAAAAAAATATATATCATCTGGAAATTCTTGTTTCAAAAATCTGGTTGAATGCTTTTATAGACTAATGAATACTGCAAATATATTTTTGCTAAATTCATTCACCTGCATCTAAATACAATTTTTTTTTAAATTTTCAGACTTTTATAAGGTCTTGAAAGACAAATGTAAAAAAGTGGCTTATTTGTATATTACCATAATATTTTTCAATCAGTCAATCATTTATTTTAATCTACATGTTGTATATTCCAGAAACAGCACTGACTAATTTTATTTAAAGCAATAAGAGCTGTATTTTTAGGTCACCTGAGTCACTCAGGTGACCTATTGCAATTGGTCTTCGTCCGTCGTCGTGCGTTAACAATTTTACATTTTTAACTTCTTGAAAACTACTTCGCCAATCTTTACCATTTTTGGTGTGAAGTATCTCTATGGTAAGAAGAATCTAAATTGTGAAATTCATGGCTCTACCACCCCTGGGGTGCCACAAGCGGGGCCAAATATGCAAAAAAGCAAATTTTCAAAAAACTTCTTCTCTACTCCCACACATGTGAGGAAAAAACTGGTTGCATGGTTATGATGTCCATGAAGCCCTCTACTTAAATTGTGAAATTTATGGCCCCTGGGTCAGGGGTTCTGGCTCTAGGGTGGGGCCATTATGGCCATATAGTAAAAATGTATTAAATCTTGGAAATCTTCTTCTATACTACCAAATATATTTTTTAAAAACTAAATGCATGGTTATGATGTCCATGAAGCCCTCTACATAAATTGTGAAATTCATGACCCCTGGGTCAAGGGTTCAGGCTCTAGGGTGGAGCCAATATGGCCAAATAGTAAAAATGTATTAAATCTTAGAAAATCTTCTTCTCTACTCCCATATATATTTGTTAAAAACTGAATGCATGATAATGATGTCCATGAATCCCTCAACTTAAATAGTGAAATTCATGACCCCTGGGTCAGGGGTTCAGGCTCTAGGGTGGGGCCAATATGGCCATTTGGTAAAAATGTATTAAATCTTAGAAAGTCTTCTTCTCTACTCCCATATACATTTGTTAAAAACTAAATGCATGGTTATGATGTCCATGGGGCCCTCTATCAAAATTGTGAAATTCATGACCCCTGGGTCAGGGGTTCAGGCTCTAGGGTGGGGCCAATATGGCCAAATAATAAAAAATGTATTAAATCTTAGAAAGTCTTCTTCTCTACTCCCATATATATTTGTTAAAAACTAAATGGATGGTTATGATGTCCATGACGCCCTCTACCTAAATTGTGAAATTCATGACCCCTGGGTCAGGGGGTTCAGGCTCTAGGGTGGGGCCAATATGGCCAGATAGTAAAAATGTATTAAATCTTAAAAAATCTTCTTCTCCACTCCCACACATGTGAGCAAAAAAACTGAATACATGGTTATGATATCCACAATCCCCTTTACCTAAATTGTGAAATTCATGGCCCCTGGGTCAGGGGTTCAGACCATTGGGGGGGGGGGGGCAATATGGCAATATAGTGTTAATGCATATACACTGTAATGTTTAAAAATCTTCTTCTCTATTCTCACACATCTGTATTAAAAAAACTGACTATTAATTTGTTTACCGGGAAGTCCTCTACTGAAATTTTAATTTTTTTTGTCCCCTCAAGGATGGGTTTTGACTCTAGGGCAGGGCCAAAATGGATGCATAGATGTTCATGCATATAATTCAAAAATTATCTTCTTTACTCCCACACACCTGTAAGGAAAACTTAATTCATGATTTTGTAGACCAGATCTTTTAGTTTTTCACCAGAATATTATAAGTTTCACAGTGTTTTTTGAAATGTGGTCGTCATTACAAATTTATAATTTTTCTACTCCAGTATGAAATCTAATTAATTAGATGCATATATGAGACTCCATGACATAAAGCTCAGCTTGGGTTCCTAACTGGAAGTCAAACGCGCAACATAATTTATGAACCAAACCCGGAAATCGGGAGATTTTCGGGCTGTTCAACAAAAATCGGGTGAAAAGCATGACCCGTCGGGTCATAAAAGATAATCAGGTGAAGGGTTGAAAAATCGGGTGTGACCCGACGAAATTGGGTGAGTTGGCAAGTATGGGGGACCGATCAGTGAGTTGAATATAAGCGATACTTCAAAAGAGCCGATTTGATTATAAATAACCGTTAATTTGGTGCAAAGAATATGACATGGTACAATTTAACTGGGGTTTTATTTCTATTTCAAATTAAGCTAGTTCAATATAAGTGGAGTAAGGTGTATATCTTGGATGGTATGGTCAATATGCCTCCAACAGTCATTATTTTAAATCATGTCTTATAGATTCAATGAGAGGAATTTTACTTCAGTATTGAAAATCATATTTAAAAACATGTTTCAAATATAATGCAGGGAGCACAGCAGAAAGTGTATGTTTTAGAGCCAACAGAAATAAGGACGAATTCCAATGGATTGTCGTTTGGAATTGCTACTGTGTTGTGCAAAGCCACCAATTATAACAAAGTGCATGATCTGTTCTTTCCGGAGAAGTTTATTGCCAAATTGAATGAGTCAGTGAGGCGGTCTGTGATTCTAAACGGATACAGTCTGAGAGACAACGGCCAAATGAACCTGACAGATTCTTCAAAGGTAATTAATCCATCAAAACTACATATTAAAGTGATATTATATTTGCTAATAATCATATAATAGATTTTGTAATACATGTACGTATTTCTGTAAACAAGTATAGAAGTGCCAATTGAATATACATTTTCATTTGGCAAATTTTGAACCAGATAATGGACACTTTTGATGATAAAAGTCATTCCACAACTGTAGTCCATTTTCTTAAGCCGGAACCCGAGGACATAGCTACAATTAAAACTAAAGCCAAGCGCGAAAGGGTCTCCATCAAGGGGGTGATCCATAAGGTAAATGAAAATATGATTAAAGTTGTACTTCTCTTAAATTTTTACATTTTTCAGTTTATCTGATCTGAAAGATCATTATATGAATTTAGTTCTTCTGAACATTCAGTCTATTGTATATCATTTATGTCCATTGATCTGTTAGCTTAAATTTAAACAATGTTTTTTGTTTGTCTAAATCTATATGGCCATTTATAACAGATCTTGGTGGAAAGAATAATTGGCTGACAGTGAATGATGAAGTTAAACTGTTTTGATCCTAGCTAGCTTATGTTGAAGGAGTGTCAATTATATTTGATATCTAAATGTGAGAATTAAAAGTTCAATATAACCAAAGTTGTAGGGAAAAGCTAATTGCTGTTCACTGTTGTTTCTAAGTAGTAAATATGGTACATCAGTGGCATAGTTTAAAGCTGACATGAATTCATAAAAGCATTTGGTCGCCATATTAGTTTCGATCGCTCCTTTAGGTTATACTTTTAATGGACATATATTGTGTGGGGTTTTGTTCACAATGGTAGTTGGATTAAGTTTAAATTATGAGGCTTTATCTGACAGTCCAATATATCTAATCCATTTACAGGGGAGATGGAGTTTGGAATTTATTCCAATGTCGAGCAATGCCCTGTTTCAATGGAAGAAAATTTAGATTTAGTGAAAATATTGTGAATATCTTTAAAAAAAACATATAGTAATAGGAAAATTGTTTTATGCAATTAATTCTGTCATGAAACAGGATATGTTGAACAATAACATTTTCACGTACAGTTTTAGATTTTATAGTTTTTCTTTTTGTCTTTACATGACTGTAAATTGTGACATATTTCAGAGTTAATTAAGAAAATATTTCGTACAGATTTTTGATGGTGCATGACAGTGAGTTGAAGAATCAAACATTGAATGGTCAGGTTTTGAAATATTAGTGATAAAATTGCTACTGACTCCTTTGTCAAGTCTTTGTTATCCATGACCAATATCACTACCATTTGGGATGTTGCAAGGTGTTACTTGGCAGTTTAATTATGATATGTGTGTATATTTAATTATTACATTGAAGATGAGATTTGTTTAAATCTGTTTAAATTTAACAGATATCAGAAGTCCTCGAAACTCAAAACTCGAAACGGAGAATCTTGACCGTAGGTGACAAGTCTGGTGAGATAGACATTAAAATGTGGGGTGAGAGGAAAGCAAACCTTGCTACAAGGCCTAATATCAACATTTTGTTGACCTGCTTAAAGGTTGATGTCTATATTGGGAGGGTGTCATTGAATTCATGCGTGTCCACCACAGTGGAGGCAAATTTTAAATTAATAGTTTAAATAATAGAGAGACAATTAAGTAGCTCATTTATGAGAGGAATTCATTTCATAATTCAAGCATTTTGCAGCATATCCTGATGATGTAGAATCGTCAATGCTATAAATATTTGTTAGTTTTATTTTGTTTGATTTAATTTGAGTGGAAAATAAAAAAGGTATTTTAATATCCCATAAAAATTGCTATTTGCGATTTTACGGAGATATTTATTCTTAACATTTACTTAAGAATGTTCCGTACTGTGTTGGATGATATTGTCAAAAGTAAAGCTCAAACTAAGTACTAACTACTTGCTGACTCTTGGCAGTTGGTACATGTTCTGAACAGATGCATGCACTTTTAGTACTTTAGTTCCTAGTGAAATTGAATTTTAGTGTAAATGTTAAATTTCATTTGATTTCTTCATAAAAAAATTCTTTCACAGTAAATTAAGACTTGCATGGACATATTTTTATTTGCTGTATTTGCTGTAGATCATAGAAGACTTGGAACCTGTTGAAGGAGTCATAGAGGCTGCTTGTTTTGATGAGTATGTATAGTACATGTATTCAATTTGTTTACATTATTCTGATATTAATATGAGAGGTCTACATAATATGGATGTAAATGGTTATACAAGATATTTTGTAAGTGATCATCATGTTTTTTAATGTGTATTAAAATTTGTATTTGATATGTCTTGAAAGGGATGAAATGTCCATTATGGTTGGAGAAAGTCTGTTTGACGTTACCCCAGAACAGATGCAAAGAATTTTTCCACTATTGCAGTTTATTGACCAAAAAGTTATTAAGGCGAAGCACCAGGGGAGCAGTATCACTGAAATGTAAGTTTAGTACGGATTTTTTTTCTGAATAATACATTCACAATATATTATTTTGTTTAAATCTTTGCCATCAAATACATCACACATTTACATAAGATAATTAAATTATATTCTTGTAGTCAACTTATAATTCTGGTTCTTATTTTTTATAATATGATAATCCATCTATGCAGGGACAAGATTTCTAACTATCATTATTTTATTTTTTATGATTTACATGCATGTAGCTGCATGTTAAAGAATTTTTCAAATATTGCCTATAATTGCACCAATTCAGTGTAATGATATGAGTAGGAAGAGCAATATTGATTTTCTACTGATGATTGCTGATTCACACCTGTGTTTGATATTTTAATCCTGAAATTTCATGAATGAAACAGTCCTTGCATTATGATAACATTGCTCTCAGAACAAAGGGGCTTATCTTTTATATCAACAAATGACACTTATTAGCTGACTTGACCTGAATGTTTAATTTAGCTATTCTCATAACATTTTGTCTGTCGGTTGTCTCAGTCTGTCTTTCCGTCTGTCTGTCTGTAAACGTTTTACATTTTTGACTTCTTCTTCAGAACCATTTAATTCTTTTATGTCACAAGATGGTCAAAGTTTGATGTAGGTTTATAATCCATATATATAAATAGCTATTTAAGTCTTATTTTGTGAGGAACTGCAATGCTCAATATGTAATATTACTGTAACAAAAAAGGTGAATAATAAACATAAGAATGAATATGCGGGGGAATTTTTTTTATCTATTATCTATTATACAATATTGTTCAGATCCATAAAGCTGATTGTATTATGTGTATTGTTGGTAAGGTGATCGTGATGTGGCCATGGGCCCCTTGGTTTTTTTTGGGTTTTTTTTTTACCAATATGGCTGTATAGTGAACATGTAAATTTTGAGGTCACTTGAGCCACTCTGGTAACCTATAACAGTTTTACATTTAACTTCATCTTGAAAACCTTTAATTTTATGACGGACCAGTTTAATGGCTTTGATAATCAGGTTAATGTGAAGGCCTGTAGGCATCTTGTATTCTGGAACTATTTAATATAGACGACATTCTGCTTTTCTTACTTTAAGTGGTCAGGTCGCCAATGTGGTCTATGGGCCACTTCTTAGTTTTATGTAAATTTAGAATTGTTAAATTTTGAATTTTACTTGATTTTTTCTTTGGTCTATTTGATAGTGTTTCAGTGAATGATGAAAATGATGTAGACTAAAGACTATATCCTGAGAGGAAGAGAACAACCTAATGAGGAGGAAGTAGTGGGTTTTTTCCTGGTTGAAAATTAGCCTTCATGGATCTTATGTTGTTGAGTTTTTTGCTGCATTTAGATAGTTCTTGTTAAAACAATGTTGGAATTAGCAAGTTAGAAAGCTTGTAGTTATGATATTTGGGTGGTAAGTTTTACTGTGTTTTTGTTAAAGAGTATTTGGAACTTTTGTGCATATGACACTGCTCTACCATGCCAATAAGAATAACCCAACAGTCATTTTTTGGGCAATATTAGATTTTTATCAAAATCAAGGCAATAGATTTTTTGTTACAAAAAAACTTGAGAATTTGTAAAATAGATGTGGTTTTGGTACTATAACAAAATCAGATTGTTTTGGGCTGCATTACTGCTGTAGAAAGGGGCATAACTGTTAATTACCATTATAATACATTATGGTACATGCTAGTGATGAACGGGGAAAACTTATTTGAGAATGATATTTTCAAAAGAGTTCAACATTTGGAATGGAGCAAATCAAATTTTGAAGATTATTACACTCATTTTAGAGTGTATTACAGTATGTCATTTTTTCTTGCTCCAATATTTTTATTTTTAGTTTAATTGGCTGTTGCGGGGATTTAATTCATGTGTCAAGTTTTGTATCAAAATGTTCAGTTTATTTTTTTTTAATATTAGAACTGGATGATTCATGGAATGATTTAGGCATAGTAAATGTAATTTAATGTAAATTTATGTATTTTTAATTTTATGTAAACTCTTTATTTACTAATTAGCTAAACATTCTAACATTTCCGTTGCAACACTTTTAAGAAAAGTAAGATAATTAAAATTTATAACATCCTTTTGAAATTTGTATAATCTTGTGAAGTAATGATTATCATCTGTTAAAATGTATCTAAATAGTTAAATTAGATCTTGCTGGCATGGGTAAATTGTATTTCATTTTTTATTTATTTCTTTTTAAATTGATAACATCAGCGAATTATTTGATGGGTTTACAGATTCATTTCTTTTTCTATAGTAATTCATATAGTTCATTAATGCATGTTACAATTATGCATTACCTTTAAAAGATTCTCTGTTTCATTCATGTTAAATTGTACATGTTAGGCTATATTTTTCAAAAGAAATAATTTTGTTGCAATTAGTTTAAAATTTGGTGGGGTTTTTTTCAAATTATTTGAAGTAAGATATTTTCGCGATTTTTCTTCTCAAATAATCATGTGTTATTTTCATATTCCTCTTCATGCCAAGAAATCCTTAGCAGTCTGAATATCGTGAAAACCAATGAAACCGAATTACAGACTAATTACTCTCAAGATAACCAGCGACCGCAGTGGTCTACACCAGAGAAAACATTTACTGTTATGTTTTCGCCGACTCTCAGGCCGCGTTATCTGGGTCACACATACGGAACTTTACAACTATCTTTGTGCGTTAGTTACAATAACCTTTCTCAATTTCTTAATATCATATTTTTTTTTTGAAAATTTTTATTCATACACTGTATCCATATCGCCGTCATTTATTTACATATCACATGGAAACATAATCGTGAAGAATAAAATAAAAAGACCTATATGTTTGATTTTCAAAAGATTTTTATCAGAAATAAAAGAGTACTGTAAAGAAATGTTTTTTAAAGCAAATGTTGGGATAAAAAAAGTATTTTTTTCTTTCTGCGTGTGGATCGAAATCATTTGTTTTGAGGCTGATAAAATTGCGCTAATTAACGGACGCGCAGAGATCACAGGCAATACTTACCTGTTTTTCCTTTTGTATCTCCTTTTTTAAAAAAAATTGTTTCTTACTGTAAAAACAAATATGTACTAAAATTATATTGATATACATCGTATTTATGAATTCTTTAAAATTCCAACTCTATCAAATCTGCCTTATCAATTAAGGTCCGCTGGTCATTTTCCGTAATTTTAGCGATCCAAAGAATTGGTGGGGAATTACAAACAGCATGTAGGGGTGTTTCAACGGTTCAATTTAGTTTTAAAATGAATTTTAGCGTAGATTATATAATCAATCATCTAACTCCGAAACGTACACAAGTGTTACAAGATCTACAGCTTGATGAATTGCCTGTCGAGAATATCCAAGCCGTGCACACTGATGTTAATTCCAGAGCATTTTTGGACCTGCGCCCATCTCAAAATCAACAAAATCAGGTAAAAGTAAAATAAACGATTATGTGGTTTGATTATAAGTTTCTTCATTTCATTATTGAAATAATTTTCAAATTACCTGTTAAAGTCATCCTCATTAACTGATTAAAGGTAGATTTAGTATATATTTAGTAAATTAAATAATATATGGTGGCTGATCATGTATAATCAATGTCTGAGATGGTATATGATAGCTCTGCAAATTATGGGAAAGAACTAATTTTAGCAAATTATTTTAATATACACTTTTTTTATTAACAGTTAAAGACAATTAGCGAAACACAACGAAGACCAGTGAAATCTTTTGAAAATCTTAAGTGTACTGCAAGGAGATTAAGAAAAAGGAAATATGAAGAAGCATTTAGAAATGCAACAACTGAAGTTCACATTGACATAAAGTCAGTTAAAGTTCCTCTTCAGTTGGAAAGTGGGACAACAATGACATTCTACCCTCGTCAAGAATCAGATGAAGAGAATTCTGTGCTTGAAGATGACAATTTGAAACAGCAGAAAGACCTAAAGCTGATTCAATCGGTCATTCACATCAAGGATAAATACAGAATTTCAGATGAAGCTCTCCACGAGCTACACATGCTCGGAGCAAGCATTCCGAGCAAAAACAACATTGTTTTGGAGAAGAAGAGACTGAATTCTACTCTTGAGCTGTACACCAATCCATCTCCTAACGTAAGGAAATCAGAGAAGAATTATTTTAAATTATTATTTAGGTTTAAAAAAAAAATTCAATAACATACATGTACTTTAATAGAAATGTATTTTCCAGATCTTCTTAAAAAAATATTTCAATAATATAGATACATGTACTTTAATGAAAATATATATTCCAGATCCTCAGGAGATGAAATGATCCAGGATTGGTTATTGAATTTTTAAACCTATAAACTTTTAATGTATTTACAGATTGACTGCACCAGAAGAAAGGCAAAAGATATATTGGAGTATGTCATGTCCTATTCCAAAAATGAAAAATATTTGGAAAACGACACTTTTATTACGTTTAGCCTGTGATGGGGCCAACATTTCAAAAAACATTAACTCCGTAAGAGGAGTATTTAAGATACTCATACCAAGGAATTCCCTTCCGGAAGATGTCAAAGGCATAAGCATGTCACCAGAGGATGAATTTACATTATTTTTTTACATTGGTATATTTAGTTTCTTGCTTCAATTCTACCAGTATACACCAAATCTAATAATTTAGTTATTATTATTAAAATATATTTTACATTATATTATACATTTAATACTTTTAGGTGATGAAAGCAGACCAGTGCTTGAAAATTTGGTGACAGAAACATTTCAAGAAATGAAATTTTTACAAGAAAATGGACTTGAATTCAATGGCAGACTAATTTCTATTAAATGGTAAATTATCTATTAATTTGTATTTTCTTTTAATATTAACATGAGGAACAGTTGCTAATGAGAGTTTATTGTAACATTGTCCATAATTTGCTGTTTCAAAGTCGTATTTTCATGATATTATGTCACCAAATTTTGAAATTTTCAAGGATTATTACATGTGATTGGAAAGCACTTTCAATAATAAGAGGGATCAATGGGGCCCAGTGTCAGTACTTTTGTATGTGGTGCCACTGCTCTAAGAAACAGATATGCGATTTCAGTAGTAAGTATATAACATTATCAATCTTAAAAATGTACAATTCTTAAAACCTTTACATTACATTACAAAGTTCCATTTCAATTTTAGTTCCCTCATTGCCAATTCAAAGATGCCCATTAGAACAAGTGTCAGAAAACACCTTTGGATACAAGGAAAAAGACTTATGTCCATTCATTCCTTATGATGACATGCCTGTTGATGACCTTCATCTTCGGATTAGGATTTTTCAAAAACGCTTTAACCAGGTAGCAGAATAATTTGTTTTATTCTGATGATCAAAATGCACTGAGTTATTAAAGGTTTGACTTTATCAAGACTGATACCAAATGTTCCAGTAATTTAAGGCAATGAAAATACATTCATACATAAGTGTAATTAATTATAGATTATAATACATGTAATGCACATTGTTTATTTTTAGGTTGTAACATGGTCCTTTGACCAGAAAACTGAAGATGATCTCTGTAAAGAGCTTAGAAGGATAGGTGTTTCCTTTAAGATATTGGAAGAGAAAGGGGACGATAAGTTGAATACAACAGTCAAGAAGTGGTCGCAGCCAAATGGTAAGATTGTGTAATCTATTATTACAATTTTTATTTTTCTCTCCAAAATCAAGCATTTCTTACATTTGTAACTTATCTGATGATAACAAATGGCTCTGTTGGCTATTTGATTTATTTTGAATTATTTTTTATATAAGGAGATGACTTGAGTACAGTTATTCAAAAATGCAGTTGGCCAATGTTCTTAGTGATCAAAGAGACCGCCGTTATGTGAATATTGAGAGCCTTACAATAAGCCAGCTAAAAGGTGAACTTTCAGGCAGAGGACTCGACAAAAGGGGAAAAAAGTGTGTTTTAGTTGCTCGATTAAAAGAAGCAATAGGAAGCAACACAAAGGTTTGTTAAAATTCAAAATATATTAAGTCAGAGGTATAACATTTGATTACAAATATATATCAGTGATATAACACTTTGTAAATGTAAATAACAGTATAAATAATAATAAGTCAATCTACATGACATTGTAACATAGTTCAACAGGATGCATGTAGTTTAAAAAAGACATTACATCTTGCATATTTTGTTTCAAAATATTCCTTCCAGGTACAAAAAAGTGTTACTGTAGGCGTCAAGTCTCATATGACTTGACGGATGATGAATATGAGCAAGATTTGGACATTGACGTCTTGCAGGAGATCTGGCAGGGATTTCACCAGCTACTGGAAAGTCTGCGGGTCCTTCCCAACTCAACAACCTATAAAACAGCAGAAATATTTCAAAATGATGCCAAAGAGTGGGCATCAAATTCTGTTATTATTTATTTGATTCAATAATTTGACTACGGCCTTAAAATTGTGATTATGTGTGGTTCACAGCCTTTCTTTTATTATGCGACCACGGTTTATACAACTTAGTATTCTATTTTGATATATATTTTTTAATGCATTTGTTTGTTTGTTACAAGCCATTCAACGACTTGACAGTTGAATTATCTTTGATTTGTTTATGGTATGATTTTTAGGTTGAGTTAAGAAATATAAAGTTAGTTAAGGGGGCTGGATGGTCTTTGCTATTTCTACACTATACAAATCTCCTTTAGAATTTCCGCTTTTTAAAGATATAGGAAAATATGATGGATAATTTTGTTGACCATTCAACCTTCTTAAATTTTAATTTGATTTTCACTTGCAATTCTAACTCTGATGTTTTAAATTTGTTTTTCTACATAGAATAAATTGCATTATTGAATACATTGGAGTTGATGTTTTCTTTAATGTTATTTAGAGAAAAGTAGACAACAAATGAAAGTTGTGAGAAAGTTCATTAAAAATCAGGAATTCTTAAATCTTAAACAATAAGTAAACATGTCAGGAATTGTGTTTACTGAATCAATATTTAGATGACAAAGGATAACAGAGGTTTATAATTGAATAATAATATAATCTAACACATATCTAAAAACGACACCTTTTCTTAAATATTTAACAAAATATCATCAATAAGAGCAGTATGAAGAGTGACTAAAATGGTCAATGAAATGAAACTGAAAAGTCACTTAAAAATGAATATTTAGATAAAAATGGTTTAGGATATGTGGTTGAATATACGCTGAAAAATGACTAAATCGCTACTGAAAAACGATTGAATGGTAGCAGAAGTGTAACTGAATGGTAGCTGAAATATAACTGAATGATAACTGAAACATGACTGAATGGTAACTGAAATGTGACTGAATGGTAGCTGAAATGTTACTGAATGGTAACTGAAACATGACTGAATGGTAACTGAAACATGACTGAATGGTAACTGAAATGTGACTGAATGGTAACTGAAATATGATTGAATGGTAACTGAGAAATGACTGAATGGTAACTGAAATGTGACTGAATAGTAACTGAAATGTGAATGGTCACTGAAAGGTAATTGAAGGCTAATGGAAAACTACCTTGTCAGTGACCATTCCAGTACCAGTCAGTTACCATTAAGTCTACTGAAAGGTGAGTTTTCATCCTGTCCGTAGGACATCGCAATTTTAACGATAGAACATTTATCTAACACTGAATCTGTGGTATATCCTTTTTTGTGAATACACTAAGTGCTAACAATAGTCAAAAGACCTTAATTTGTATTTTGTAACTAATTCTTTTTAACAGATAAACAGGTTTTGACACCATTGTTTTTCGACGATTCTTCAACACCGGAGAAATACGATTCAGAATGCACCTGAATTGAGAGTCGTAGAAATTCAATGTGGAGATGTGCAATTTTGGAGAATTCATGTACCGACTAATGTCCGTATGTTCATTAGAACAAAACTGTGTGATCTTGTAAGTGTTTACTTCAGGAAAAAAGAAAGAAAAGGAAAAATAATCCTTTGATACTTTGTTACCAAAATACAAGCACTCTTATAAAGAAATTGGCATTATCCTGTTATTAGCATCGCGATGCTGATAATTTTTGACGTTATTTTACATAACGTCAGAAGCGTTGAAATCGTAAATAATTAATCTTTATACCTTTTTAAAACATCAGGATGATGCAACTGTGTAGAATATTACAAAACATAATATCACTTATGTGCATTCCATAACTTCATCGGAAATACACTATATATACATACTTTGGCGAGAATGTTTCGTCTCTCTCTCTCTCTCTCTCTCTCTCTTTCTCTCTCTCTCTCTCTCTCTCTCTCTCTCTCTCTCTCTCTGTTTATATACTCCTGTTGTTGACATCGCGATGCTAAAAACAGGAGTTTATATAGAAAGCGAGAATGATTCGCCCGTCTATATATTCACTCTTAAATGGCTGGATATTATTAGCATCGCGATGCCAATTACAGGAGTATATATAGAGAGACGATGTTCAGAAATCATTATACAAACTCCGCGAAGGGAAGTATTCCCGGGGAAAGAGGGGTTTCTTTGGGGGGTCCATCAGAAAAAAAACTGGGGCTTGGTTTTTTTTTTTTTTTGGGGGGGGGGTGTCACTATTACAGAGTGGTTAGTTCATCCGAAATACGGCTGGAAATTATTAGCATCGCGATGTTAATAACAGGAGTACATTGTATATATAGAAAGCGAAAATGAATTGCCCGTCTATATATTCATTCTTAAATGGCTGGAAATTATTAGCATCGCAATGCCAATAACAGGAGTATATACTGAGAGCGAGAATGAATCGCCTGTCTAGTTATTGTCCCGTTATCAACATAGCTGTGTAATGACAATGCATTTAAAGTGCATTTACACTTCGTCCAAATTTCACGTATTCTTCTACGGAATAAACATCAAAAAAGTAAATTATTTACTCAAAAACCAGTCATTATTTATATAAATTATGAAATACCTTGACATATTATTCAACGGAATAAATGGTATACTTTAACCTTTATTCCGTAATAAAATGTATACTGTTGACCTAAATTCTGTAATAAAATCGATTTTAATTATAAAACTCCAATACAATTTTCCTTTACGGAATAAGCTTTATAGATTAAATGGACTCGATATCCGACCTTTTTTACGTAATAAAATACTCAAACGCAATTTTGGTGCCTGATTCTTCATCAAAATGTGACATAGATCAACATATATCTTAATATTAATATTTTACCTTTATTCTGTATTAGATCATTTGTACCTTATAAATGAATGGTCCGATATTCTTAATCATGGTATCATTTTGAAGGTGTAATCAAATAAAAATACTCTACCAAAGGAATTTTCAAAATTTTGATTATGGTCCAACTAATTACAGCTTGAATTTTGCATTGAAGTCTATAGACAATGCATGTTTTATTAAAATATTGTGAAAAGTAACTTAAAATTCCTAAAACTCTTTTGGTTAATACATGCATAAACTTTCTCTTTATTTAAATATGAAATAAAACGATACATTTACCGCAGATATTTTGACGAAATTAAAATATTCTTTTTTTCATCAAGGGGAGATAACTCTTTTAAAAAATTTAAAGTGCGAAATGACCAGCTTCTTATATGTTGTATGTCATGTGAATTTGGTTCATTTCACTTTCATAGTTATCTAGCAATACATATTTACTTAGTTTAAAATGATTCAAAATTGTTCAAATAATAACAAAGTGAACTTTACTTTCCCTCCCCCCTCAACATAAAAAGCGAGAAATCAAATCGTCCGTCTACAGTATTCATCACTTATTCTCAAACATGGCGTCAAGAAGTAGGAAATTTACGAACATTGGATGGCGATACAAGACATAATAGGACCAGCGAAGGAATGGCCATTTCTAATTCGACGCTTATTTTGGACCCGATTTCGGCGTCATTGGCAGCGAATTCTGATATGTGCTTTTGTGTACGTTAATGAACTTTACCCTCTCCTGTTTATGGAATGGGTAACACTGAAAGGTCTTGCAAGGGATGCGTCAGCATTTAATCATTTTAATGCTCTCTTCAGGTAATTAAAAGTTATTATAAGATGTTGATAAGATATATTACCTTTTATAACAGATGTACACGCATGCGACACATCCTTTTCCCATCAGCATTTAAAATCTAAAGAGAGCACAGGTATACAAATTAAATAAACAAATATTTATTCAGTTATTTTACGGATCTTCCTTAAATAAATTATATAAATATATGCACTTACCTTTATTTAATTTTTAGAAGTTAGTGAATCGGATTGCAGCTTGAATTCACTACTGTAATGAAAAAACCCTGAGACTATCAAAAAACCCTGAGGAAACCCTGAGTGGCACTGAGAAAACCCTGAGAGACCCTGAGGTCGGCACTGAGAATACTGAGGAAACCCTGAGAGACCCTGAGGTTTGCACTGTGGGTACTGAGGAAACCCTGAGAGACCCTGAGGTTTGCACTGAGGGTACTGAGGAGGCCCTGAGAGACCCTGAGGTCGGCACTGAGGGTACAGAGGAAGCCCTGAGAGACCCTGAGGTCGGCACTGAGGGTACTGAGAAAACCCTGAGAGACCCTGAGGTCGGCACTTAATACGAAAATTTAAAAAATCCTTCATTATTCAACAATTGGCGTTATCATATTTAAAAATAAATATAAACATGAGTAGCATTGTATTCATTGGTATAAATTTATTTTACTGATGCAATTGCATATGACCAAACTTTCTCATTTAAACAGCATATTTAATTAATTTAAAGGGAAAATACAGAAACACACAGGATGAGTATGTATTCTGTACTTATTGGATGTACATTGTATGGTTTAACATGCGAAAAGCGAGGGACCCCATGTTTTAATTAATTTATTATTTAAAAATTTTAAAAAGCCGCTTACATCCGAAATGATATAGTAGTCAGCCTGAAATGTAATGTTTTTTTTTAAATAAATAATCATGTTCATTTTCATTCATTTAATTAATCATTTTAGTCGCCCTAACAGAACATAGTTTACTAATGAGCATTCATAGATTCAATTACTGGTATTTCTAATTTGAAACAAAACAGTGTAGATGTATTTTGATATATCATATCGCATATTCTTGTACAATATTGAAAAAAAAAACAGAGATCGGTAAAATATCCTAATGTTTAGACAGTAAAATGGTGTGAGGTAAAAAAAACTCCATGTTTTCTCTCTCTCTCTCTCTCTCTCTCTCTCTCTCTCTCTCTCTCTCTCTCTCTCTCTCTCTCTTTCTCTCTCTCTCGTAGGTAAGGAAAACGAAATAGAACTTCATTTACAAACCCGAATAAAATATTGAATAAACTAATTTTGATCGCTATTATAATACATATTTCCTAAATCCCGATTTTGAGCGATCACTTTATAAATGTAGTCCTTGTTCAAAATTCATATCCTTTACTATGATTTGATTTCCATGTAGACCCGGGCGAAATCACTTTTTATATTAACATAAAAACTCAAACTCCCTTGTTTTACGGTGTAATTCCGGTGAACCGTAATAATTCCCCGCCGTATGCAGCTGTTTATTTTGATAATTCAAGACATATACACAGGTGGCCTATATTCACACCTCGCCGCGGTCACTTTGTCGCGTGTATAGTCTGAGCCTTGTCTGTTATTTCCGAGGGTTTTCTTGATCCCAGTCAAACAAAAGAATGTGTTCTGTACTTATACACAAAGGAGACAGTACATCGTCTATCATACACAGTACTTTTTTTTTTATCATGGACTTCGAATCAGAAACAAGACAATTAATGATCAATAAAAATTGAAATACACGATTTTTAACACTGGCAATATCACCGCATGCTACATTTAGTAGTACTAAACATATATAATGTATTTGTACAAGGGAGAGAGAGAGAGAGAGAGAGAGAGAGAGAGAGAGAGAGAGAGAGAGAGAGAGAGAGAGAGTTGGAAGGTACTTCTATTGGGGCGGCGAATTATTTGGTCGGGGGGGGGGGGGGGTGTGAACTGAATTTGACTTCAAATGAAGATTTTTTACGATGTGTCTTATTTTTTTCTTAATTTAATGTTGTTACTTTGTTTTAATGACACACACATTTCATTAGAGGAGTATTGTTTTCATGTATAGACATCAATTTTGTTTCAACTTAATCAGTCTCTGTTGTGCATCGTAAACATTCAAAATTGGATATCCATGATTCCCGTGCTATGTTAGAATTGAATTCTTTAACTGGTCCTTTAATTAAAACTAGTGGGTATTGTTTTTTTATACAAAAAAACACATGTCCCAAAGGATTGTAATATGGGGCAAATTTAAAAAGTGAAAAAGAATGAAGTCAGCTATATGTTAGATATCATCCATATATGATACAGTTTAGAAAATGAATTAACTTGAGACACAAGATTGGTCAAGGTCAAAAATTATGAAGGCGTGTACTCCTTCTCAATACCATCTACCTATGTTCCAAGTTTGAAGCCTTAATGTCAAAAGGTATCCAAGTTACCACCCAGACAAAATTTAATTATTTTTTCTTAATTTGACCTTGAGTAAAACAAGGTCAAGGTCAAATATTAATCAATAGTACACCTCAGTGTATTATAATTGTTCTTTGTGTAAAGTTTGAAGTCCTTTTGTCAAAGAATATTTAGGAGGTGAACAATGAAGTTTTTTCTAATTTGACCTTGAAATAATTATTTTAGGTTAAGGTCAAAAATTTTGGTAAGGTTGAACTGGACTAACTACCATCTGTGTATGATACAAGTTAAAAGATTGTATGATTAAGGAGTCTTGTGTTATGGTCCGGACTATATTCTTTATAAAACGCTTGACCTTGAAGAATAGGTCAAGGTCAAAAAGTTTGATGGCGTGCACTTCTTCTCAATACCATCTACCTACGTTCCAAGTTTGAAGTCTTAATGTCAAAAGGTATCTAAGTTACCACCCAGACAAAATTTAATTATTTTTTCTCAAGTTGACCTTGAGTAAAACAAGGTCAAGGTCAAATATTTATCAATAGTACACCTCAGTGTATTATAATTGTTCTTTGTGTAAAGTTTGAAGTCCTTCTGTCAAAGAATATTTAGGAGGTGAACAATGAAGTTTTTTCTAATTTGACCTTGTAATAAAATTTTAGGTCAAGGTCAAAAATTTTGGTAAGTTTGAACTGGACTATATACCATCTATGTATGATACAAGTTAAAAGATTGTATGATTAAGGAGTCTTGTGTTATGGTCCAAACTCTATTTTTTATAAAACGCTTGACCTTGAAGAAGATAATAGGTCAAGGTCAAAAATTTTGATGGTGTGCACTTCTTCTCAATACCATCTACCTATGTTCAAAGTTTGAAGCCTTAATGTCAAAAGGTATCTAAGTTACCACCCAGACAAAACTTAATTATTTTTTCTCAAGTTGACCTTGAGTAAAACAAGGTCAAGGTCAAATATTTTCAATAGTACACGTCAGTGTATTATAATTGTTCTTTGTGTAAAGTTTGAAGTCCTTCTGTCAAAGAATATTTAGGAAGTGAACAATGAAGTTTTTTCTGATTTGACCTTGACATAAAATTTTAAAGTCAAGGTCAAATTTTTTGGTAAGGTTCAACTGGACTATATACCATCTATCTATGATACAAGTTAAAAGTTTGTATGTTTAAGGAATCTTGTGTTATAGTCCAAACTCTATGTTTTATAAAACGCTTGACCTTGAAAAAGAAAATAGGTCAAGGTCAAACATTTTGGTGGCGTGCACTCCTTCTCAATACCCTTTACCTATGTTCCAAGTTTGAAGTCTTAATGTCAAAAGGTATTTAAGTTACGGCTTGGACAAATTTGGATGAAGAAGAATAAGAAAAAGAAGAATAAGAAGAAGAAGAAGAAGAAGAAAAAGAAAGTCGACAAAAACAATATGTCTCCCCTTTGAAAGGGGAGACATAATTATTAATGCAAGACAGACAGACCTCGGAATTTCCCTTCCCTGTCTCGGCATTTCCGGTAACAAGAAATATCAAAAGTCAATCAGGTGGAAAATATATATGAACTCGGAAAGTTCAACATTTTGAAATTAAATTTCTACTTCCATCGTTTTTGAAGAAGGGGGGGGGGGGACCTTATCAAATAAATCTTGAAAATATAATGCAACTTTTCAAAATCGTGAAAATTATGTCTATTGCTATATATGGGAGGGGCGCCCCGTATTGGGTCTATTTATCAATTTAAAGCACATTTTCATTGTTAATTTCTCTCATTTTACTTTAATTTCTTACGTGCTCCCAAAAAGAGGAGGGGACTCCATATGCATGTTGATTCATATGTAAACCAAGTTAAATGTTTGTTGAGAGAGAAATCGTTGCTACGTGCCTGGGATGCACGTGTTTAAGCCTGTATTTGTTTGAGTAATAGAAAAAAGTATACTCAAATTTGTAAACTTAGTGGGTAGAACGAATCAGTGTTTAAAACTTACTACAATAGAGGTTTTCTTTGACATCACACTTCACACAGGCACGTAGCATCGTTTTTGAAAGTGGGGGGGCCAGACCCATCCAATAAAGTTTCCAAAAAGGGGGGGGGGGGTATAGTCTAAACTATACTTCAAAAAAAAAAATTATTTTCCCTACCAAAGTTTTTTCCCCTTCAAATCCTGAAATTCCTAATCCGTGGGGGGGGGGGGGGGGGGGGGGTTAACTTCAATTTGATTCCTCGTTTCCTTATCTTCATATCAATTTTTTTACTTACTTCAAAAAAAGTGGGGGGGGGGGCAACTCCGTTATGATTCATTCTTTTTATTTGTAAATTTTAAAAAATGCTACGTGCCTGTCACAAACATCTTTCTTAGACTGAAATTGACACATGTACAATCCTGCAGTAGGTAGTTCATATCATCTATAAAATTCAGTTTTGTTTTCTGTGCTGTGATATAGACGAGGCAGACAGTTGTACAATCATCGATATACCGTACATGGATATAAGAGTATTTTTTTTTTATTTAAAAGTTGGTTTAACTTTGTCAATTAAAAAAAACTCTCAAACTGATATCAAATTTCAATTTCCATTATAGAGATACTAATTTACACGTAAACTATACAATATTAAGTAACGCCATCGCTTAGCTAGATAATTCTAAGTTATTAAACACATTTTAGCGATAAACATTAAATGTGTGCATGTATCTTTATAGATATTATTTAATTCATATGAATGAAATTATTAATACATGTAACTACATCTTTTTTTAAGATTAAGATATATTTCAAACGGTGTCTCGGGCACCTGATACATGCACTACATGTAACAATCTGTTGTGTTAAAACTTTGATATTGTTTGCTACTTTATAGTTTTTCTTTTTCAATGACTAATTATTTATTAATATACACAACTGACTTTTCCGTTGAATCAATTCGCGACAATTTCACAGCTGTAATATATTTCCAATATTGCCCCGGGCACCTGTTCTTTACATGCAGTAAACTGGCGTGTGTATATCTTGTATATTCTGTGTTAGTTCCAGTGTTTTTCTGATCATGGGCAAACAATAGAATTGACAATTGATATACACAACGGAAGTTTTAGTAGAAGGTAATATGCAGTGTTTAAGAAAAACAGTACAGTGGAAGTTCTATTTAAATCAGATGTCAAATTGAAATAAATGTCATTATTTAAATTAGATATAATTTTTTATGCATGCTTATTGTAAAAGAAAATTAATCTTTGTTATAGTTTGAACAAAAAAATAAAAAAAATAAGTGTTTTGTTTGGAAATAAAGCCTTAATATAATCAAACAATATAACATGGCTCATACCCGAACCTTATTCCTTTTTCTTACTTAATCTCAGAGTTGCTCAAAAGAAATTTCTAAAAAATAAAAATTAAAAAAAATCATTATAAAAATTAATTATATTAGCATTCATAACTTTATTTTTATCGAATATTATTTTGGATCATTTTTCTATTAAAAAGGGACCTCAGGGTCTCTCAGGGCTTCCTCAGTACCCTCAGTGCAAACCTCAGGGTCCTTCAGGGTTTCCTCAGTACCCTCAGTGCTGACCTCAGGGTCTCTCAGGGTTTTCTCAGGGGCACTCAGGGTTTCCACAGGATTTTTGATAGTCTCAAGGTTTTTTCATTACAGTAGTGGAAGGGAGTGGCAGTGCGAAGGTCTGCAAGAAGGAAAGGTAAATGTTAAAGTAATGGCTAACGTAAAAATATTTTATAAATGAATATAAGCAAACTACATGTTTTTTATTATATTATTCTAACCAGTTCCAAATAAGAAATATGCTGAGGTAGAACCGCAACTAAAGTCGAAAGCTGCCACAGAACCGCAACCCAAGCCGAAAGCTGAGAAGCACAAAGGTAATATTAAAAATTTTAAATCAACAATATGTACTATAAAATACTTTTATTGTTATGTAAATAAAATGACGTCCGTATTTACCTTTCACTGCCTATCACATTTGGGAAGAGACGGCACACGATAGTCATTTCAGATGACAGTGACGGTTCTCAATGCCAAAATTCAGCTTGCGGTAATCCTTTACCCTGCACTTCAACGTCTGAAACAATACCATCAGAACATGGTGCTGGAACCACTTCATCATCTGTCAGGAAGGATAAGAGGTAATTGTTGCCACCTGCATAATTTAATAATGCAGTTAAACTTATTGTCATCACATAAACTCTTACATGTAGATACATATCATGTAATAATAAAATATACACCTCAATTTTAAATACAGGCTTATCCAAGGCGAGAACCTACAAGGTATGCCATCCTCCCTTGTTCAAGGAGAAGAAGAAGGAAGGCCCACGGAAAAAGCGGCTTCCCAACCCATACTCCAAGTCGGCGTACGTTTGGTCATCCGACTACGACGACTTTCAATGATTAAAATTACATGTAGAACCTATGAAAGTGTTTGTTATTTGTATTAAAAGGGAATGTTATGAAAGTATAAGGTCTATAAATTTTATAATAGAAATTTACATAAATAGTCACAGCTAAACAGTAATGAAACATATAAGCCTACCGTGTAAAATGACGTAATATCTTAACATATATAATGAATAAAATGTAATAAAGAAAATACACCTGAAATACACTGATCAAAATAAGTTTAGCAATTTCTTTTGCATAGATATAATTTTAAAAAGACTTCTTGATTTGTTTATTATGTATTTCTCTGAAGTCAATACAATTATAGGAATCAAATAACAATGGTTTTTTCTAAAGCTCGACGCGTTAAATCCATGATGTCCAGCGTTGGTACAATAAAACAATACAATAGGTTATGCTTGAATGATCACAGTCCGGGGAAAGTTAACTTCCTAGAAAATTTGTCGAACACGTATTTAAAGGAAAACCAGTGAAAAGTTGCAAAAACGTCTAATGGGGAAACGACCAGGACTTTCTGAAAATGAACGTCAACGGGCGATAGGGATGTTAACTGCTGGTTGCTCGCAGAGAGATGTTGCTCAGGAATTTAATGTGCATCCGTCTACCATATGCCGACTTTTGAACCGATTTAGGACCACTGAAAACGTCAGCGATCGACAGCGTTCAGGACGTTCACGTAAAACGACTGTCAGACAAGACTGTTTCATTGCAACAACGTCAAGACGTAACCGTTTCATGGCTGCTCCTAGAGTTGCAGAAGAGTTGCACCGAGCTACTGGAGTAAGGTTATGTGTTCAAAGTGTAAGAAACAGGCTACGTTTAGCAAATCTTCGAGCTCGAAGACCTCTCACTGCAGTACCATTAACGTAACGTCATCAACAAACCCGCATCGCATGGGCCAATACTCACCGTCGCTGGATTCAGAGACAATGGAATGAGGTTCTGTTCACCGACGAACCGCGATTTAACGTCGGTTTTGCGGATAGAAGACTTCGTGTATGAATACGCAGAAACGAGCGATTTGACCCAGAAAACATTATCCAACGGGATCGTTATGACGGCGGAAGTGTCCTGGTTTGGGGTGGAATAAGCCATCGGGGTAAAACGGTGCTTGTGGTAGTCAACAGGAATATCAACATGCTTAGGATTTTGCAATTCTTGTTTTTTTATTTTAAATTATTAACAATAATATTTAAAACTTAAACAGTCAGAATTAATCTTAATATGCAAATATTATTTATTTAAACCATGATTTATTTGTTAAATATCTCACTGAGTTATTTTTTTAATATTCCCTTGAAAAATGAATAATAAATGTTTGAAAATCTATGTATTTGTTGTTGTGATAAACACTCAAAATCTAGGAATTTATGTTGTTCATGTATTGTTGTTTGAGTATTTGTTCATTAGGAAGGGGTTTTGGGTAAGAGTTTTGTGCTTGTATTTTCTTAAAAATAAACAGCAATGTTGAGAAATACTTTCAAAAAACTAAACAGCAAGTTTGAGAAAGAATGTTTTAAAATATATTTCATTAACTAATGATTGATTTAATTGGCAAAGAAGGTATAAAATAAAATGAAAAAATGCACGGCTTTGATTGTCGCTAAATACATGCACGGATAGGGGGGGGGATCAGCTTGGGGGGGGGGGGGGTGTTCCAGATCCCCCCCCCCCCCCCTGCAAAATTCAAATATAAATAACGTTACAAAATTACCAAAATTATACCTTCGACCCCCCCCACCCTCCTTCCTGGCAAACTCAAATTACTGTCGGGACCCCCTCCCCCCCCCCCCCCCCGGAAAAACTCTCTGGATCCGCGCATGGAATATAATATATAATGCATGTCGTAGTTATCTCTCATGTTATTTTTCTGTTGATCCACGCTGTCACTTGAAATTTATAAATGTATGATATTGATTTATTCTTAAGTCACAATTTTGCCTCCAGCAATACAACCAAGGGAAAATATCGCAAAATGCTCGTAATGTAATTCAAATTTCCTGCAACACTATCTCTACAGAGTTATTTCCCTTAGCCGAAATCTTGATCGGCATTGCGATTGAAAAGGGGGTTAAGTTAAGGAAAATATATGTATGTCATCTTCAACGCACTTTCGCAAGGGCATAACCTGCATGGATACTTTTGATATTTCACACAGTGATCAAGAAGGTTTTGAAGAAACTGAAAAATGCTGCTGCTTTGTTATATTCTCCAGTTTGTCTTATTCGTTGATGGAAAATGACGTGATACCCAAGTAAATGATGGATTGTCGAGTGTATTTTTGGATATGGCGTTGTAATTAACTCGATATCATTAAAGCAGCAGTGATTTTTGGGTGAAGGAGATCACAATAAAATTATACATGCAAAACAAATAAATGTGCAACGGGGGTATGCCCTTGCGATATCGAAAATTATGTTAACATAGAAAAATGTCTATAAATATCGATGTCACGTGATGACGCTAAATGCACATGTGTGTCGTAACACATGGATCACTAAAGTTAAGATAATAGTATTTTGGGAAAAGTTGTTTGCGAGTTTTGTTTAATACGACCATCACATTTGTAGTTCGTTTTTGATGACATATTTCTTAGTAATTTAAGCATATGCAACCTTAACAGTGCTGCGAAGTATAAAAAATCTTTTTGGTGGTGGAAAAATATATGTTTTCCCAGTTATTTCAACAACATTATTTACATTCACGATGCAGCTAATGGGAATTAAATCTAACTTTGCAGGTCAAGATACTTGCCATATACAACCAATAGACTGCACTTTGTTAAAATATTTTACCAAAGCCAAGTTCACTGGCTGTTGATTTCTTCCAGAACATTGGTAAAATGTTAACACCATGCAGAAATGTTTTTTGAGTTTTTCATATTCTTTACAATATATATAGAACCCTTTTCTGTACATATTCACTCTATTAAAATATATAACTTCATTTTCTGTAACACCAAACTTTTGTACAAATTTTGTTCATCTTGTGTCAAAATTTCCTATTGATCCTATTACATCCTCAATATCATTTTTTCATATCTGTGTCTCCCTGTGACACTGTCAGTGAGTTCATTATAAAGTAATAAAAGATCAGTGTCTGTACTATCTTTTAAAAAATTACTGAACATGATTGGTGGAACTTCAACATAATGATAATATTAGTTAGTTGTGCATCTACCCCTTGTGTGCTATGAATGTGTTGAACTATGAAACGATTCAAATATTCAAAAATAAAACAATCTTTGACAAACAAAGGTCCAGTATTACGAACACAATCAACAAGATGAACTAACTGATGCTGATTTAAAGTAAGCCATTGATATCCATAAAGTTTTTGAAATTCTTCAACAAATAGCAACAGAGCTTGATCAGCAATTTGTAATTCTTCAAGGGTTATGCCCTCTTTTGAAAGAATAAATATAGAGCTTGCCAGTAAACAAAAATGAACAAAATATGCATCTGTCAAAATTCCATCAAGAACAGGTATACCCCAGTACAACAAAAAATTCCTCAATGGGTGATTTTATCTAATGATCTTGGAATTCGTGTCACAAAAATAGCTGGTTTAATTTATTTTACTTAAGTACATCGTGCACTAAATCTGATATAAATCGGACCAAGTAGCTTTAAAGAGTTCTTCTCTGAGTGATATCTGGCTTTACTAACAATATCAGAAGGGTTGAAATTGTATGCTTTTCTGAACCTTTACAATTCCTTAACTTTATGGATCAAACTTTGTTTCTAAATAATTTCCCACAATAATCGTTATGCGTCCATGAAAAATGCTGTTCAAAGACCAGCCTTTTTTCCTGTGCATAAAGGTGAGAAAGTTTCCTTTATAGTTGAAAGATGATTTCTTTCATACATGTCTTCAAAAGAAACCTCTTCTTCTGCAATGGACTTAAAACAAAAGAAAATGCTACTGCTGAGTTCTCTCATTTTCATCAATTTTCTCTTCTAACATTACTTCAAGCATATTATACAACATGATTTTAAAGTGTTTATTTTAAAAATTGAATATTCACATTGCAAATGAGTACTATACTTTTACATACACAGGAAAAATGTCCACAAATTTTTTAGTGTGTGTATATGGCCATCTAATCAGCATGGTATCAGACCATCTAAACAAAACAAGTTATTGTATCCTGGTGATTCTGAATATCATGTGTTTGTTAACAGGTAGTATTGTAGACAAATAATATTGTTTAAGGTTATTTTGAGTGTGTGCTTTCTATGTGTCATGTTGTGATACATAAAAATAATGTTTTCAATATTTTATCTATCTGCAATTAAAAGTCTACTCACCATTGTAACACAGTATGTGCTTCGTCTACAACAAACAACTCCAAGTTTTTGTAAGCTGGCGATGTCAACAAATCTCTCCATTTAGTCACTGATAATATGGACTCGGGGGATGAAAAAACGAATTGATATTCACCAGAAACGAGATCGTCCTCGTTATTACCTTGCCCAATGTATGTTGCTGTATATCCAATGGACGTAAGATATTCACTTTGTTCTTTGATAATAGCGGTGAAATAACTAACACTTTACAGTCGGTTCAGTGTTTTTCCATCCAACACGATGGAAACGATTGATAACACAAACTTTTCCCTCCGCCTGTTTTAACCGATAAATATACATCCTTTTTATATAAAAGTGCATTGACAGTTTCTTTCTGAAACGGTTTTAATTCATTTAAAGAAAACTTCTCGCAGATGGATTTTGTATATTGATAATATTCGGCCATGTTGGCTCTTATCCCTATTGAATTATGTAAGGGCTTACGCGATTGGCCAGATTTTCCTTCAGAAAAACATGCGCAAGCTCATCAGATAAAAGCATGAATGACAAATGAGCGCAAGAAAAGTTGAATTGGAGGACCCACGGTCAGTAAGCGTATACGAGACTGGCCGTGGGTTTCCGACGATGCCTAACCCCCAAGTCATACAGTTCAGTCATAACCTCAAGGACTTGGTCTACATGAACTTGAATTGCACTAATTGTCGTTTTATTTGTGAACGAAATACATTTTCGAATATAGCTTGAGTATTGTTGTTTTGTACCTGGTCTCCAGGAAGCCATGATGATGTCTAAAGCTGTTCGCGAAATCTTTCGTATTTCCAGATTTTCCATGATAAGCGACACGCTATTAGAGTTAGTTTCTTGTGTAGTGGATGTTTCTCCCTCGAATGCGGGAGGGATAGAATTCCCCGCGGAAGAATCAACGGAATCCTTATCAACAAGTCCATTAGCACCGAATACCAGCACTGAGTTGGCCACAGAGGGACCACCATCAAACACTCTGCCTGGTCCGTCCTCAACTTCTGTTATGTTCTGCTTATTAGACTGAAAGGAGGAAAATCATAATAATAACCTGTCCATTAATAAGAAAAAGCATTAATAAATTTTGCATCTGGATCAGGTTGCCATGAGCAATATAGATCTATCTGTTTATTCAATTTAGATGCAAATAAATCCAATTTTGGGATTCCAAATACATTAGAAAATCTCTCAAAAATTCCAACTTCAATTTTCCATTCCACTGAATCATTAAATTCTCTGGAAAATTTATCTGCTACATTGTTCTTACCAGGAACATGATCAGCAGAAATCCAAATATTTCTATTCATACACCAAAACCAAATCTTTCTTGACAAAATATTCATTTTTTCTGACTTTATACCACCCGTGTTATTTATATATGCTTTAGCACATGTATTGTCTGTCATTATCTTCACGTGTATATCAGAAAATTCCATTTTATATAAGTTACAACTTGCCTTGCCAAAAGGTTCTTGAAAAGAATTTTCATAATATATCATTGTTATGCAATATTTTCAAATTATTTACGCTTGTAAAACAATTAATTTTCACAACTTTGATTTCCCTCTGCCCTAGCCTTAGGATACTTTGTGCTAAGTTTGGTTGGAATTGGCGCAGTGGTTCTTAAGAAGATGTTAAAAATGTGAAAAGTTTACGAACAGAAAGACCGTCGGACGACTGACAAAATGGAATCAGAAATGCTCACTTGGGCATTCAGCTCAGGTGAGCTAAAAAGCAAATGAAGATAATAAACTCATCAAAATCCCCCGAGAAGCCCGACAACGTGACGGTGTATTTGGATGAATAATTTCCTACGTTAAAACTGCTGTACTTTACGTAACGTGTCCTGTTGTCAAAGTCCTCCATGTCCATCCTCATCTCATACGTCCCCTGACTCAGCAGGTTGTGTAGTTTGTCATTGCCTGGCATGCACAATTGAAATATAAAATACATAGGAAGCTGTTGTGCTACAAAGTTTCATTGCGGAGGGAAATATTGTAATTACGATCACCTTCCTGTCTAAAGTATTGAAAAAAGGACAAGAAATTGAAAAGGCGCATGACTCTTCTGCCTCGAGTTAAAACACCTACTCAGGTGCACAAAACGTTTACAACATAGGGTTTCCTGGTCTACATAATTCTGAATTTAGTTGTCCTTATAGGTGAGGATGTAGAGAAGACGCTCTTCAAACGTCATCAGGGATTGATCAAAACAGTTCACCAGTAGGAGACCTAACGCGGGGTTTCTGAAAGATCTTCGTCTTGCGACCATTAAAAAAAGGAGCGGATCGTGAATCTGATTTTCATCAGATTAAATTTATATTCTCCTTACCTCATAGATACATCATACTTAATTTTTAAAGAAATGAGCAAGTAGATTCTTAGAAGAAAGGATACACTTTTCAGTTGATGAAACGATAACGAAGGACGAAACATACCTCATTGACGTAGAGAAATAATAAAATTGAAATATAATGAAAATTGACGGTTGAATATCATTGTAAGATAACTTTGTAAACTATTTTAAAATATGGATAAAGAGAAAAAAACATAGAATTATAAAGAAAGTGGGCGCATTAGATGTAAATTCGGCAGGAACCTGGGGACATAGGAAGAGTAAAATTTCATTGATTATTTGGGCATATCTATTGAACTATAATCGTTATTTGGTTCCTTTACGGTAAGGAAATTGATAAAAAAATGTTTGAAATGCAGTTAGTTTTATCAAAACATGGGTCTGAATATAGCAACACGAGGCGATTAACGCAAAATCCTACTTCTTTACAGCTATTTTTAAATGATTTAATTGTTTCTGGGTCTTCTCTCCACAAATTTAAAAAGTGTAAAGATTATATATTGCAACATAGAATGTGTTGCTTGTTAGAAATAGATGGAGAGATGACCCAGAAATGACCAAATATATACTTTTTGATATATTTTTAGGATGAAAATTAACTAAGTTATGAGATATGAACATTTCTTGTTAAATAATTCTTTATATCATTACTTTATGAAGTCTCCCATGCCACAGTGTATTCGTGTCGGCTTTATGAAACTCGGCCTACTGGTGTTTTGGGTTCGAATCCTGCTGGTATTTTCTTCTACCAATATTTTTTCTACTAATTTTTAATTAAATTTACAATTAGGTTTTTGAAAATACATCATTGGCTTTTTTAGCTATGGTATACCGTTTTCGAAAGTTTAACCTAACTTCTAAATGATTGTCTCGTTTCCGAATTTAAAAGCGTTTACCTCTTTGTTTTCTGGCATGTATACATGTAAACAATGGTTTCACCGGAAAAGTATGGGTGTTGTGTTTGTAGAAGACAACTTAAAGGAAAAAGAAAGCGGCCAGTTAGTGTTAACATTGCAAAGGTTCTTCGAACGAGAGGCATTGAAACTACAAAGGTAAGCACCATATGTGACTCATGTAGACTTTCAATCAAAAATACTTTGTCTAAGAATATATCTCGAATACCAATACAGGGTAGTCCAAATGAAAATAGCATCACTTTGCCAATTGTGACAGCTGGAAAGTGTAATAAAAGCTGCATTATTTGTAGAAAAACGGGCTACCTGAAATGCATTCCCAGAGAAGCAAGAATGGACATCTTTATTAATTTTGGTATTCTTGTACCACTTGGTGTTCGATGCTGCCCTCTCCATCTAACAGGCAATTTCATTAAACCATCAACACATGTTCATACATCTATGTTCAGAAAAAAGTCCACTGCTTTAAACTCTGATCAAATTTTGTCGTTATTTAATGATTTAAGAAAAGTTGCATCTACATCTCAGAGTCGCCGAATGTCATTTGATAAGCACTTGCTATCTGATGAAGATTACAAAACCTTGTTAGGAGTGTCAATAGATCAATTTATCGACCTCAATCAACATGTCACATCTATGCGTAACACAAAAGAAAGAACAATAAGAAACGCAATTGGCATTTTTCTGTTTAAAATGAAATGTTGATTGTCTAACGCCCTTATTGCCACTCTTTTTGGGTTTAGCAGTCGTCGACAAGTAGCGCGTATAATTCAACAGACGCGGACAGCACTAGTTCGTGACTTTGTTCCTTTACACTTGGGGTTCAGTCATTTGTCACGTGACACAATTGTGAATGACCACACGACGGACATTGCAAAACAGTTTTTTAGTGATCCAATATCTGACACAGTTATCCTTGTTATGGATGGTACATGCGTGTTAACTCAGAAAAGCTCAGCATATCGTTTTCAAAGGCTATCATACTCTTTGCATAAGAACAGACCCCTTGTAAAACCGTTTGTTATAACCTCTACTGATGGCTATATAGTTGATGTCATGGGCCCCTACCTACAATAAATTAATAAAAAAGTTAATAAAATGCAAATTGTAAGTTAACAGTTAATTCTTACGGAATCATCAGGAACAATTAAGTTCTTGCTAACGATAATTGTCTGTCTATTGACCCGGTCATTTGAATGGATGCGCAGGAAATCACCATACACTTTGGTCACGCGAAAACCAGTCTGGAAATGGGTTTTCCGGAATTTCGGGCCACTTAAAGTCTTGAGTGCTACTCGGTCACCAACCCTAAACTCTCGAGAAGGTCGAGTCGCTTTATCTTGTTGACGCTATTCTTTTGCCTTCATATGGTTGTCATGACAAAAGTCCCATAGTTCGCGCATACTTTCTTCCTCCTCACGCTGAATCATATTCTCCTCTGGATCCAGAAAAAGCTGTGACACAGAACTCTGACGACCATATAGTGCATAAAATGGTGGAATCCGTGTTGTTCTGTTTGGTACGGAATTATGAGCGAGAACAATTTCCGGAAGTACGGAATCCCAATCGTTTCCTGAGGTAGCTGCTTTTTGTAGCGAACTTTTCAGGGTTCTATATGAGCGCTCCACAGGATTAGCTTGTGGACGGACAATAGGTGTAAAACTTTGCTTCACACTCCAGCGTTCACAAAACGATGCAAAGTCTTTTGCTGTAAAAACGGATCCGTTGTCTGAATGTAACACACGAGGTGGTCCTAGAATGGAGAACAATTTGTCCAAAATGGTGATAGTGGTATACACAGTCGCAGCACGCAACGGCCACGCAATAACGAAACGGGTAAGGTCATCCATTAATGTGAAAGTGTATTTAAATGCAGACTTTGATCTAGGGAGCGGAACAACAAAATCACAATTTCCCATGGGGTGGATGCTGTGACAGTCACACCTAAGGGACTCTTTGGAACACTTTGGGGTCCTTCTACACAGGTTTTGCACTGTGCAATGTAGTCTTGAACTTCTGATAGGTTAATCTTATCGTTGACGAGTTTGGTTAGTTCCCAAGTTCTCTGAGCACCAAAATGTCCTATGGAATGACATTTCTCGATAATATCCACTTTAGCTCGCATCTGACGGGTCACTGCCATAACAGGTAACTCAATCTCATCGTCTTCTATAGGGACACGACTTAACGCGTCACTAACTGCATATTATATTTGCAGTTAGAAAATTGGACAAGCTCGCAGGTGATGTTGCCCTATTGCGAAGAGAAGTGGCAGAGCTGAGGGGCAAGTCACCTGCGTCTGCCACCAGTAAAGCATTCAAGATTAACACGGCTTCATGTAAGGTTCAAATTTAATTTGTTTTATGTAATATGCACATGGATGTGTGTTTACATGCATTGATTGAATTTGTATTTTAGAGGAGGTTCACTTTATGATGACTTTAAGGTAAAAAAAATCTGGAGATTAATTCTTCTCTGGGGCTTCTCGCTTAATGTAATCTGTGATAAATTTATGTATGTATAAATGTAAATATTTCATAATGAAGTTCACACTTGTCTGGCCATGAACGACATGAGAACCAATCCTGCAGCATTCCAGGAAATGGTATCCCATTCATTACACAAATTCACAGAGCTCAGAAATCAATTTAGGAGAAAGGTGTGTAATCATTTGATAAAAAATGTGTGTTTGACTGCTATCTGTTGTCCAAATTTTTCCTGTTCACTTTATGTTTATTTTACATGAGTTGTTAACTTTAAAGTCTGTATGTGTAAAAATTTGTTCAGGATTTACAGTAGGTGAATGAATGTATAATTCTCTAGCATTAATTTTTTTTAAAAACCCAACTCTCACCAACACTTGTATGTGACCAATAGTTATACCCCTTACAAAGTTCTTTTTTATGGGAAGGGGGAGGGAGTGTGTTTATAGACCTTTCTTATGATGGAATATCCAAATCAGTCACTTCACACAAAAATTGTGTATGCAGCTTACCTTAGAGTAAAATGTAAGTCGAAACAAAGGTCATTTGGGCAAGTTCAAGATCACTGGAAGGAAAAGTGCATAAATTCCCTGTGTATTTGTGTATAGAGGGGGTAGATACAAACATATCAGATATGCTCTATTCCTGATTCCTTCTTTTATGATCAACTGGTTAAATTACAACAAAAAGGTTAATATTAATTGGTTACATCTTGATATATGAAATAAAGTGCTAAAATATGATATGCATGTTTTTTTAAATTTATTTTTGCATAGATTCTGGCAGACAAACAAAGTATTCCATGTAAAGGCCTTGGAGAGCTGTGCTATGACATCTTTCACAGCTACTCCAAGGCCGATGAATGCTGCCTGTCCCAGGACAGGATGCATGCAACAATTCTGTTGGTAAGTATTAACAATCAGTAATCAAAATATTTGAAAAAAAAAATTATATAATAAGATTTTTTTTTTTAATATAAAAATGTAGAACTTGCAGAAAAAAGGATAGACCATCCTTGATCTGTGACAATTTTCATTGTCCATATTTGTGTTGTCTTTTTTATATAATCCATCTGCAGCTCTTGTGTCTAGTTCCAGTGATATTACTTGGTTAAGTTTATGCTCTAATTACCAATATGCAATGATGGATTTAAAGAAGTATGTAAAAGCAGTTCACACAGAGAGAGAGAGAGAGAGAGAGAGAGAGAGCTGTTGGGATCAGAACATCTACTTTTGTGGAAACTAAAATAAAAAGGAGACATTGTTTCAATCATCTGGATTGTTCATTGTTAATCTGTTTTAATTTCAGAGACACTTTCTTCACAAGAAGAGGTACTTCAACGATGGGACTTCGGCATCTTTCTGGGCGGAATTTAGGTCTTTTTGGGAAGAAGTAAGTTATCAGAACACATTTTCAATTTTTCATGGAGTAACAATTAAATCATTTTTAAAAACTGTTTATAGTTTGATTGTTTTTAAAAAAATCGTAAACTTCAAATTTGGAAATCATATTCTTTAAAGCAAAGATGCTCATAGATTTAAAAGAATTCCAAAAAAATATTGCAAAACTGTATTGGTTTTTAACATTTCAGATTGAAAAGGATGGAAGGCCTCAGAAATGGGAAAGATTAGAAGAAATAGATAAGAGGAGAACTGAAAGGGCAAGAGGTAAAAACATCCTTTTTTTAATTTAATGTTTAAACCAATTCATTTAGAATATCCATTGATATATGTTCAATAAATTATAATGCTAAAGCTTAGCTCTAAGCTGACTTGAGCTTTCTTGGGCCAAATTAGATCAAAATTTGTTTGGCATCTAATGTTGTCTCTGATAGAAATTTATATTTTCTTCAAACTTGTCTGTGCCACATCTTTTAAACTGGATGGTGTAGGACTTTCAAACTTGGTCAGCTGGTTCATCATATAGAAAGGGATGTAACAGTCATAAGTAGGTCACAATAGCCTCGCTTTGAAAAATAAATAGCATAGCGTTACCAAATACTGTCTGTGCTATATCTTTAAAATTGGATGTCAAATAGACAAATAGACATTTGAAGACATTTAATCAAAGACGTGGATCATGTGTCTGTTAAGTATACAGATGGGACTGGAATATTATTATATATAGAATATATACATACATGTTGCATGTTATGAGAAACACATGAGATTCGAGTCACATTAAATACATATATAAGATATACATATGTTAAACGCATGTTATAATCCACGTATATGAAACGTATGGTATTTACCACGTACGTTAAACGTAAGGTATCTACAACGTGTGTTAAACATACATGTAACGTATGTACCACGTACGGTTTAAAACGTACGTTAAACACACGTGGTACTTAAATCACGTTAAACGTACATGAGCTCACATACATATCACACATGTTTAACGTATGTGATACGTACGTGGCACATTTTGTTGTGTACACAATATCCAAGATATTCAACTTTTAATTTTTAAACTCTAATTTTAACTGTGCTCAAATGACTTAAATAAGAAAACTACATTTGTTTTGGAACTGGTGTATAGTTTATGAGTCCCTAGCAAACAATGCACATACATGTGCCTGCAAGATCAGTTAGCTTTGGTCTTCACATGTGCGATGAGATCGTCAATCACACGGAGAAACACAATTGTTTTTTTTCCGAGAAATTACGATTGTAGGTGTTATATATACATGTATATCCATTCCATTATTTAAATAAAAAGAGAAAACACACACAATTAATGATTAACATTCTAACTCAGAAGAAAATATGAGACAATTAACAAACAATAATCATCAAAGTAATATACATGTAATTATTAAAAAAAAATATCAATCGAAGACTGACCGATATCTTCATGAAAAAGACTGAGGACACAAGTAGTGTAAGAATATGAAAATTTTTATTTGCAAATTCGGGGGGAAACGTGATTTTCTTAAAGTCTTTATACTGTAATTTTGGTCTCTTGAACGTGTTACATGCAAATCATTATTCTTATCATTTGCTTGAATGTTGTATTTATCATAAATGGAGCTAAATGTTTTCAGAGCAATTGTGTGAACAGTACCTGACTTAATTAATATATCTTGAATAGATAGTAAGCACTGATTTTTTACCCAGGCTATTGAGATCGCTAACTTTAAATAACACTCAAAATTCAGTTACTGTTATCTTTCAAGGCATCACAAAACCCTAAAATTACTTCCAGCTAAATACTGATATTGGAGGGGAAAATCATTAAGTTTGTGTCTCGCTAAAAATTTTACTTATACAGTATTTAATGACATACAAACAGTTGCATTTTGAATTGAGATCAAAATATATTTTATTTCGGTCATTAAACATGAGTAGATACTTGCTTTTTCAGTGCACCTGATAAAAATTCTCAAATTTGCTTCTCTGAAGGAAGAGTGTCAAGTGTGTCTGTCGGGTGTTGTACTCACATTTCTAACTTCTATAGACAATATTTGATATATATTTAAAATTTAATTATGGTAAATATGTCTTGAATGTCGTTACATGGTATGACCAGACTGTTAACTTTCAAAATTTTCACATTTTGGATGTTGGCAATTATGTTCAGACTTTGTATTCAAAAACACTAAACCCCAGATTAATTATATTAATATGTAATCATGTTTAGGTGATGTAGATTTGATTTGATCATGCCCAAGGGTATGGTGGAACCACAATATAGGATCAAAGCTATTCATGAGAATATACAAAAAAATATTTTAAATTTGGTTTGTACACATCCTGATGTAGTGCAGTTTCCATTTAAAATTGTGAATTAAATAGGCTTGGTGGAACCTTATATGGTTTTAATTCTATATATAAGAATATGGGGAGGGGTGGGGATCATAAATTGCATTGCCAGTTGGACTCATCTGAGCATTATGGCCCTTTTACTTATTGTAATATACATCTCAAACAGTCATTATTGTTTTTAGATTATCAAGTTTAATACCAACGAGAAAGTTGTTGTGGATCCTCTTGGAGAGACCGGAATAACTATCAAGACTATTTTTTTCATCTTGGATGCAAGTTATTTTAAAATATATCAAGTTATTAACTACTATCAAAATATCCAGGATATGTTCAATTTGTAGAACCAAAGACATGAGTACCATGTTTCTGGTAGAACAATAGCCATTTTTCTCAGCTGGTTCGTCCATTTTCTTTCTACGAGCAATGTTGTAGTAGTCAATAAAATAAAGTGTGAAATTTGTTCATAATGCTATGCCTACAATTTGATTTGATGAAAACAAAAGTTGTCACAACTGTTAAAACAAACTTAGAACAATACAGTGTAAAAGGAAAACTTGAATGAAGTGTCTTTTAAGTTGAGATGTGTCTTTTATCTCTTTTTATATTAGCAAAACGCTAGAGTCATAATCTCATAAAATATCTCTGATTATTCAGGACTTTCTTGAAATTGAAAGGTGATCCCAAGTTAAACCTTTGGAGAGTCTCAACTCTGAAACATCCTAAACAACAGGACAGTGATTCTTGCGGCGTTTACTGTTTGATGGTCAGTAACCTTTGTTTTTAAAACGTCTAATCTTTTACTGGAATGAGAATATAAAAAGATAATTTTAAATAAAATTGTTCTGTTTGTGAAAATTAACATGTACAAAAACATAAAAATGTTCCTATGTTTGGGTTCCTTTTTTGGTTTCAAGTTTGCAGAAAAATATGCAGGTGGAATTTGTCTTGACTTTGAGTCATCCAAGCTTCAAGAGCTTGTTTTTGCCTACAAACAAAAAATTCTTCAGACAATTGTACAGAATCCTGGTAAGTAAAACCATTGTTCTGTAGATTTTGAAATGAAGATTTTCATCTTCAAATGGAATGCAATCCCCACATTAATGATGGAAAAAGCAAAATAAAAGTTATAAACACCAGTGGCAAGTATCCTAAGAAATTGATGATCAGTTCCGGGTGTAGTAAATCTGAAGAAGATTGAGTCAACTGGTTCTTATCGATCATTGGGAACCTAGAGGAGAAACATGGTGCAAGTAGTACCTTACCCAGTCTCCATCTAGAGGGGCGAACAAAATTGAGAGTGTGTGGAAATATGCTAAGAACCACTTCAAGAAAATGGCTGGAACAGAGCTAACGCAATTTGAGAGTCATTTGGCAGAGATCATGGAGGACAGATGTGAAGGCCAACATTTACACATGTTTTTTTGACCAGCTTAGAAGCATCTACACACTGACTGGACCACCTGTGTACCATTACACATCACCTTTTGTCGATACGTGGACAGGTTTACCAGAGGCTTCAGATTCCCAACTAAGTTATTAGGAACATCAAGCCAGGTGTATTTCTTGCAACATTCTGCTTCCAATTTTTTTCAAATATTGGGTTTTTTATTACAGGCTCTTTGATTGACACATTTCCTCTTAAATTTTAAGAAAACACAGATACAGAAAGAGAGTCTGCAATATCGGATGCAGATCATGATGACAATCCTGTCATTATAAGTGACACTACATCCTCCTATATTTCACCAAACAGAGAGCTGTCCTCCATGGAGTTACCAGAAAGGCGGGCCAGGATGTCAGACAGCTGTGATGCATAAATGCATGCCATGTTTTCAGACTCCGATGATTCCAGTGAAGCGGATAACACCCTTACTGGTAATTATTCTAAAATTATGAATAGAAATAAGTATATGTTGAGCACATCACCATATTGATATATGCAATTAAAAGTTATTATAAAATGTTGATAAGATCAATATTACCTTTAATAGCAAATGTTCACGCATGCCATACGTCCTTTTCCCATCAGCATTTGAAACTGAAAGAGAACCCAGGTATACAAATTAAATAAACAAATATTTATAAAGCGATTTTACGGAACTTTCTGATAGACAATTTTCATAAATACTTTTTGAAGGTAGTGAATCTATTTAAGGTTGGAGGGGGTGGCAGTGCGAAGGTCTGCAAGAAAAGGTAAATGTTAAATTAAAGCCTAACGTAATGGCTAACATACAAATATTTCATAAAAGAATAAATGCAAACTACAGGTATTTTATTATAATATTCTAACTTCAGTTACAAATAAGAAATATGCTGCGGCAAAACCCCAACCGAAATCGATTATTGGCACAGAACCCAAACCCAAGTCGAAGGCTGGTGCAGAACCACAACCCAAGCCGTAAGCTGAGCTGAGAAACTGAAAGGTAATATTACAAATTTAAATCATTAATCTGTACTTTAAATTACTTTTAATTGTAATGTAAATAAAATGACATCTGTATGTACCGTTCATTACCTATCATAGCTGGGATGAGGCGGCACATGGTAGTCATTTCCGAAGATAGTGACAGTTCTTAATGACAAGATTCAGCTTCAGCTTGCTGTTATCCTTTACCCTGTACTTCAACCTGTGCAACAATTCCATCACAGCATGGTGCTGGAAGCAGTTTATCATCTGTCAAGAAAGAAAAGAGGTAATTGTTGCCACCTGTAATAATTTAATAGTATAGTTAAATTTAATTGTCGTGACATAAACTCTTACATGCAGATACATATCATATAATAATAAAATACTCACATCAATTTTCCATACAGGCTTATCCAAGATGAGAACTGATAAGGTATGCCAACCTCCCTTGTTCAAGGAAGAGAAGGAAGGCCCACAGAAAAGCTTTCAACTATATTTCTTTCAAATGTATTTGTATTTTTATTTTTAAAATCATCAAATAGTGTTGGAAGCAATAACTTGGACAAACTAAATTAAATTGGGCGGGGTGGGTGTGGTATATTTACATGTACACATGTTACATTATTCAAATATAGGGTGATCTTTGTGCGTGTAAGATACAATTTCTCTGCAAGTTTATGTTGTTTTCTCTATATAATTGACTATTTAACGGCTGTGCAACGAAAACCCATGATGCTGCTACCATTGAAATGTTGAAACGGCAATGACGAAATCAAAGGTCTTGGAGTCTACCGAAGCCATCTTATCTACCCGCCTACTTTACGCCAACCGTAAAACGAGTATTTCTCATGGACTAAGGACGGGCCGATTCCCATCTTGGTTTGGAACCAAACTTTTAAAAAAATGCGATAAGTTTTGTTTTTATATGCCTTTTGAGTGATAAATTAATAGCTTAATGGCATAATTTGAACTTGGTATAATACTAAACACTGCTATATAAATCAAATGTGATTAGAAGAAGCAGGCCCTTAATCATCTTAAATCTATAAGTGCAAATTAAACAGTTTTTGTTATGCATGTATATCTTGTCTAGATTTTGTACATTGCTCATTAGTAATTTGAATATCATTTATGAAGAAAGTTAAACCTCCCTAGAGAGGATAACGACAACTTTGACACTTTTCTCCATGGATTACAAACAGAAACTACATCGGCGTTCGGAAACTCTATCCTAAGCTACCTAGAGCACTTGGTCAGTGAAAAAGAAAGTGGAAGTATCAAGGGTAGAGCATTTAAAAAGTCTGCAAGTTGAAACCGACGGTTATACATGTGCCACTGAAAAAAAGAAAGGCTATCACAGCCATAACGGCAAAGCACACGACTGAGCTACAAGAACATAGTTAAAAACTTCTGTCGTTACATAACCAACCTACAAGACCGGGCCACTCATCGTACACGTCCACGAACAACAAAGGTCATTCCAAACAACAAAGGAATGTAGGACACATTTTTTTCCTTTAAAGTTGTTGTCCTGTTTTATGTCCGTGTTTTGTTTATGTTTTTCCGCGTCAAAAGAGCAGGGTGAGGCCGAGGAGGTGGTAGAGGTAGGGAGACCTCCCCACCGAAACCCAAGACTACCCACCTGTGAAAGTACACGGGTGCTTAGACGCTGTTAATTTCCTTTTTTATGTATATATTTATTTTTTTTATGTATATATTTATTTTTCCCTCCTCCGTGTTGTAAATATTTTATGTATCATTTATTACTTTTAATGTTGAATGTATATAGTTTACATATATTTGTTGAATAAATGTTGTGTTTTATTATTTTGAATGGATTGTCATATTGTTTTTTAAAGTAGATTTTATTTTTATAATATCACTCTCTGTGAATAAAAAAAAGAGATAGTTTATTCCATACGTTTTGATACAGTAAGTTTTGAAACGCAGTTTCTAGTTTTTTTGTTGTATGCGATATCGCATGATTATTTCTGCTGGTTCCGGTTGGGGTACAATATGTTAACAATGACTATTTTTAAAAGAAAATGAAGTCAACTTTTGTGTAGCAGTTTTATTATTATTTCATTCATAATTTTACTTACTCATGTACTAAACTCTATGAACATGCTAAGTATTTACATCTTTTCTTTTTAAAAAGAGAGAGAGAAGCATGTATACAGGATTGATTCGTTTAATTTAATGAAGGAGGTAAGTGCATTGTATTCACTGACCGTTTTAAAGATATATGAGCTGAAGCATCTAAAAATATTTCTCGAAGCTCAGTTCAAACAGATGGAAAAACAAAGAAACTAGAGCACAGATTAAAACAATCTGAAAAAAAAACCTATAAGATCAGCTAATGTTAAGGCATTCCCAAATTATTCAGAAGAATGCTCTTAGATGATCAATAATGATGAATATTGTAATAATTAATAAGTAATTTTGCTGAGCATGTACATAAAGTTAGATGCCAATTTCTAATTTTTATAACGAGTAAAATTCAACACTCTTATTGGAATTTACCGACACAAGAGAATGTGTGATTCAAAACTGGCTGGTGCTAAAAACATCTTAGACGATATATTGATATTTGGCAGAACGCAAGAGGAGCCTGACAACACGCTTAACGACACACTAAAGGCACTGACCGCCAGTGGCCTAAAGCTCAGTCAATCGAAATGCGAGTTCAATCGTGACCATATTACATTTTTCGGCTTGTTCAGGAAATCCGGGATATCACCTGATCCTACAAAAGTATCTGCTATCCTAGAATCAAATAGTCTAGCAAATACACGTGAATTGCGAATCGTCTTACTGTTCAAGGTTCATACCTGATCACTCAACCGCGAGTAAACCATTGCACCGCCTAACACGATCTGACACTGACTGACATTGACTTCAGAATAGGAACATGCGTTCGAAACCTTCAAAAGCTACAATCCGAACGAAGAAATCAAAGTTGTAGAAAATGTTAGCCCTGTCGGCTTACGGGCAATACTTACCAAGGAGGACAAGATAGTGGCCTTCGCAAGTCGTTCTTTGAGTGTACTAGACAGAGAGAGAGGCTTTAGCAATCCTTTGGGCGTGTGAACATTTTGACTTCTATCTGAGAGGCACATCACACTTTCCAGTTATCACAGACCACAAACCCTTAGAGAAGGCTTACATTGGCATTGCCTGCTGTCTAATCCATTTATGTAAATGTATATTTGCATAATAAAATATGTTCAAATCAAATCAAACCCTTGGCCACGATCTGGAAACGTCCGAAACCACCATTAAGGATCGACAGATGGGGTCTTAGACTTCAACCATACACACTAGAGATTGTCAATCGACCTAACAAAGACAATCCTGCGCACTTCATGTCGTGACATCCTATAGTGACACCTAAGCTATCGCGAGAAGATGTAGCAGAGCAGTATGTGCGGTTCGTTGCTAATAAAGTCGTTCTGTAAGCCATGGACCAGGATGAGGTCAAGCGAGCAACTGGCCTCGATAAAACATTAAAGAAAGTAATTGAATACTTGTGCACTGGAAAGTGGTATAATTTCAAGCACTTGGAAGATGCTGATGTAGATTTACTCGAATTGCAGACCATACGAAATGTTCAAGACGAATTAGCTGTATACTCCGACACCGTTCTACTCAGAGATGGTCGTCTTGTCCTACCTAAGTCTCTCCGTTACCGTGCTGTAGCTATCGCCCATGAAGGTCATCAAGAGATCCGTTCAAAAGTAATGTCAAAAATATCAATAAAGCAAATAATATTGGGTAGCAACAGCATATCCAGGAAGTGGGGCTTTCTAAGTCGGATGTACCAAGGTCATCGATAACAGAACTAAACCTTTCTAGGCAAGCGCACTTTCAAAGGTTACAAAGAGAAAATGCACATAAACAGTTTAAGCTGTCGAAAAAGTAAATCAGAAAGTGTCAGAAATCGTTTAACCTTTTCACTTCTTCATACCACGTTTATCCAATACGGTTACGAGCTGAAAAATGACACAGTTGTAAGTACACGTATATTTTTTTGTTCTTTTAAATATATAACTGTAAAATACTTTATCCATATTCACTCTCGTATTCAGCAAATTTTTTTTATCATTTTCAGTGTACTCTTGCTAAAAGTCAGATTCAATACTTTCATATAACTCTTCTTTTTCTTCCTCCTCTCTCTATTTCAGTGTCTCCCTTCCCTTGTCCTGCCTCTGATCTGTCTTAATACCATATCTCTCCTGTTCTTTTTCTCCCTCTTATCTTTGTTCTTCCACAATGCCTTCTTTCTCATGCTGCTTTGTTGTTTCATCTTGTTACCTCTGTTTCAACAAACTGTTGATGCTGCTTTTCTTCTGCATTTCTACAATCCATCTTAACTCTTCCAAAGAATATGCATGACGGAAGTTCCGTGAGTTTTAATAGCATCAATTCTCAAGTTTGATGTGCTATGACAGTGATCCAGGATGTAATGTCCCTTGGGTTTTTTTGTAGAATTCTCGACAAACCTCGCACCACATATTTTTTCACTCTCATCGCATTTGAGCCATGATCTACCCACCTGCCAATGTTTGTGGAAAGCACGATGTCTTGCTTCGTCTTCATACCTTTTTCTGTTTTCCGTTTTGCCCTTTCCATCAGTTTTGCACTTTTTAAAAATACTCTCTGCAGTTAAATACGTCAGCATGGCAGATGTACACAATGACAACCAGTAAGATTTGGTATATATAGTTACACAATACAAAATATGTTCAAAATTTACTTCAATGTTGAAATTAATAACTATATTGTACAAAGTAAGTGTAACAAGAATAGAATTCCAGGGTCCCCAGCCGGTCAAGCAATATACTAGTATCGAGTCTATCGACCGAGGCTGATTTAGGAACTTGACCAAGGTATTAGTGGTATAAACATTTGGTATAAATTTAATGAAAATCCGTCAAAATTTGTAGGCATGAGCGCGCTTACAAGGTCAATTTTTGAAAAAAAACGGAGTCATGATTGTGGTCAAAGTCCCATAACTCCAACAAAAAGTATCGACCAATGCTGATTTTCGAACTTGACCAAGGTAATAGTGGTATAAACATTTGGTATAAATTTAATGAAAATCTGTTAAAATTTGTAGGCATGAGAGCGCTTACAAGGTCAATTTTTGGATAAAACGGAGTCATTATTGTGGTCAAAGTCCCATAACGCAAACAAAAAATATCGACTAACGCTGATTTTCGAACTTGACCAAGGTAATAGTGGTATAAACATTTGGTATAAATTTAATGAAAATCCGTCAAAATTTGTAGGCATAAGGGCGCTTACAAGGTCAATTTTTGGATAAAACGGAGTCATGATTGTGGTCAAAGTCCCATAACGCCAACAAAAAGTATCGACTAATGCTGATTTTCGAACTTAACCAAGGTAATAGTGGTATAAACATTTGGTATAAATTTAATGAAAATCTGTTAAAATTTGTAGGCATGAGAGCGCTTACAAAAAAGTGTGACGGACGGACGCCCGGCATTTCTATGTCCCCACTCCGCGTTGCGGGGGGGGGGGGGACAAAAACATAACTTTGAAATTATTTATTCTAATTTTTTTGATTCCTATTCAATAATATTAAGTAATCGGAAATTTAAACATAGAAAAAATCTTTATCGTCACAACTGTGAAATTCATGGACATGGAAGATTCCATCATCAATGCCCTGTAACAACGTGTGGAAGAACTTTTAGGAGAAAATATGCATTAACTCAACATTTAAAAACGGCTTATTGCCGTCATTATAAAATATTTGTTTCTATTACCAATGATCTATATTCAGATACTTGTGACGAAAATAAAAATGACTTTGAAGAATGTTTAGACAATCCCTATTCACCTGTAAGTGAAATATCCTTAACATCTTTACAAGAAACAATGGGCCGTCTTCAGTCTCGGAACGAAAACTATATGAATGGAGAAGAATATACCCTGAACCTAGAAAATGATGAAGACGATGAATATATCCTGAACCTAGAAGAGGATGAAGATACTCTGCACCAAGAAGAAGAAGACGTGATGATTCAAGAGTGTAATGAAGTACAATCAGATAGTTCATCAGATGTTCCTCATACTAGTGAAGTAGACACTCGTGAACTAATGCGTATCAATTTGACTTTAAAGAGATTTCAACATCCTTATGTGGACGGGCACCAATCGATAGAAAGAGAAACTGAAATAAGTTACAGCAAAGGACTTGTACCTGACGAAGTTGGCTTCTCCGCCGTAGCCTAAAACATTCTCAATGAAGTACCGGGACATATGAAAAAATTAAGAAATCGTTTTGTATCCGCAGAAAATATTTGTTAGTGATTTGGACATTCGAGTACTTCGATTAATTGGATTATTATTTTGGACTTATTTTCGTGAATTGACAGTTAAAATTGTTACTAGTTCTATGAACAGTTAAAGATATTATTTTACTATTGTATAATTGATGTTTTATTGTTTAAGTCGTTTGTGCACTTCTTTTAAAGGATTTTTATGTTAAATAGAATCATTTATTAGTAGTACCGAGATAAAAAAATTAAGGTAGTGGGTAGAGAATTTCATCGTTAATTCGTTAATTTGTGAGGTGTATATACTTACTGTTTAAGTAGTTTAGTGGAGTTTTTTGTTATTATTTCTAATAGTGTACTATAGTGGAGTTTTTTGTTATTATTTCTAATAGTGTATTTCAGTGGTAGTTTTTTGTAGTGGTAGTTAACAGTAAAAGTAGTCATAAATTGAGGACAGTTTATTATTTATATTAAAAATGAGGGGAAGGAATGATGAGGGTATGAGTGCATTAGTAAATAGTGATTCAATAGAGTTACAGATTACTGTTCTTTATCAGGAAAACCTTGGATTGCTGATCAAGGATCCAAACAATCCAGGAAAGTTCGACTCTGTCTTTGTGGACAAGATTAGAGAAAGACAAGCGAGTCGTCTAAGAAACCTGCAATGACCTTGCTGAACTCAATTCTCGGTTGTGTCTTCAAAGATGAAGAACTTGCAAGCTCATCTGGGCTGGGACTAAGGAAAAGTGGAGATGACAAAAAGCCACCACTTAGTAAATTAAATGTTGATGCAGTCAGAGGTCTGTATTTAAAGCTGCTTGTTCCGATTTTTTTGTTATTACAATATAAACAATGTTCCCATACAAATCTTTTATCTTAGAAAGTTATGGACTTTCTCCTATTTACACCAGCAGAATCAGTCTCCTTTCAAAGTTAGAAACATTCAAAGTAAATAAAAATAATTTCTTTTTGGGCAAACGAAAAAACAAAACAAAATGCATCACGTGAATGTTTAGAAAAAGAAACCGTTTGATTTCGTCCCCCGAATGATTGGAGTTATTCAACCAGCATGCTATGCATCGATTGTAAAGAAAGCAAACTTCAGAAATACTAGCGAACAAAATGTCCAACTGTTTTTTTTGTAATTTGATAATTTCGACCTTTATTTAAAGTGATGTCAAAGTCGTAAAACAACCATACCCGTCTCTTCGTCAGGGGTGAAATTTAACATGAGGCGAAATAACGCGCTACCCTTTAATGTTGTTTGTTTTGTGAGCAAATTTTTAACGTATTTTCCTTCATTGAAATATGGCTTAATTGACTGGGAAAACTACTGCAATGTCTATTATTATACACATACTTAGCATAACCATCGTTTAAAAGCGTGCATAAAAGCGGATCACGCAGCTTTAAAGCAATAAATTAATTTTCAAATAATAATTTATAATATACATTTGTTTGGTAGCAATTGTCAATTCGTGTATTAGGATAGTTTGTATGTAAAACAACATTGATAAGTATTTATTTTGTCTTTATGCAGGATACATCACACACTACTGCAAAAAAAAATCAGTGGGAATAACTCTCCGTCACAGACTTTAATAAAGTAGTGACCAACAAGGTGACCAATAAAAGAAGACAAGAGGCCCATGGGCCACATCGCTCACCTGAGGAACAATAGGTATGATAAAATCAGCTTAATGGAGTCATAATACAAACTATCTGGACAATGTACAATAATACATGTAGATCCTGTATAAATAAAATCCATTTTCCCCTGGATATTCTTATGTTTATAATCATTGGTCCCTTTTCTAACAAGATGATTTTATAGTCATATCATATGTTGAGTATTGCAGTTCTAACAATGATCCTTAACAATAGTTTATATATTAGATATAAACGTACATCAAACTATGAACCTTCTCGGGAGGCCAAAGAATTGTCCTGGGGCCAAAGTCTTAACAATTATAAAGAAACATCTGGCTGATTAGTTTCTGAGAAGATTTTTAAAGATTTACCCTATATATTCCTTTGTTAAATTTTGACCCCCCATTGTGGCCCCACCCTACCCCTGGGGATCATGATTTTCACAACCATGAATCTACACTACCTGAGGATGCTTTCACACACGTTTCAGCTTTCCTGGCTGATTAGTTTCTGAGAAGAAGATTTTAAAGATTTACTCTGTTTATTCCTATCTAAAACATCGACCTCCCATTGTGGCCCAAACCTACCCCCAGGGTTATGATTTTAACAAATTTGAATCTACACTACCTGAGGATGCTTCCACACAAGTTTCAGCTTTCCTGGCTAATTAGTTTCTGAGAAGAAGATTTTTAAAGATTTACTCTATTTAATCATATGTTAAACTTCGACCCCCCATTGTGGCCCCATTCTACCCCCAGGGGTTATTATTTTCACAACTTTGAATCAACACTACCTGAGGATGCTTCCAAAGAAGTTTCAGCATTGCCGGCTGATTAGTTTCTGAGAAGAAGATTTTTAAAGATTTACTCTATATATTCCTATGTTTAACTTCGATCCCCCATTGTGGCCCCACCCTTCCCCCGGGGGTCATGATTTTCACAACTATGAATTTACACTACCTGAGGATGCATCCACAAAAGTGTCAGCTTTCCTGGCTGATTAGTTTCTGAGAAGAAGATTTTTAAAGATTAACTCTATATATTCCTATGTTAAACTTCGATCCCCCATTGTGGCCTCACCGTACCCCGGGGGTCATGATTTTCACAACTTTGAAGATTTTTAAAGATTTATTCTATATATTCCTATGTAAAACTTCGATCCTTCATTGTGGCCCAACCCTACCTCCGGGGATAATGATTTTAACAAATTTGTATCTACATTATCTGATGATGCTTTCACACAAGTTTCAGCTTTCCTGGCTGATTAGTTTCTGAGGAGAAGATTTTTAAAGATTTACTCTATATATTCATTTGTTAAACTTCGACCCCCCATTGTGGCCCCACCCTCAGGTGAGCTAAAAAGGTTAAGTTTACAATACAATAAGTTGTTAAAGTTGGTTTCTGGAAGAACAGACTTTGAACATTTTCTTAATAAATATTGACAAATATTTTACTTTTTTAAGCTTTAGTTTTTAAGATCTGTGTACAAACATAGAATTGTGAGCAAATCGCTGTATCTTGCTTATAATTCGAAGCTTAACACTCAAATATGGTTAGTAAATAGAAATTGTAAACAATTAAACACAAGAAACATGCACTACATGTATAACAAATAAAGAACACAATTTATTTTTTCGAAATGAATCATATATATACATGTATATACCTACATATTTCCGTCAGCGATATCAAACTCTATTTAAACTGAATAAACTCGAAAAAATGCCGAGCATCTCAACAAAACCTATTGCATTAATCTCCATGTACCATTACGCAAAAGATAATGCCGAATTACCGATAGAATGAATTGTATTTCAGTACCCCTACATCCGATTTTGCTTAATTTGCGCAGGTAAACAGTTTACTGTTTGATTTACCGAAGTCTCTGTTTGATTTGATACGTAAAAATCACGAAATACAGACGATAGTTTCCAGGTTACAAAGCATAATGAGAACGAAACGAAAATCAGAACAAGCTAACACCAACGTCATGTGTGAAAACTGTCAACGCATTGAAATATTTAGCCTCAATTTACTTCACAAAACCGGCACCAATATATTATGTATGTTTCAAAATTTCCCTTCATACGCGAACTGTTGCACAACAAGCAAATTCATCATAGTCAGATCGACCCTTTTTCGTATAATGTCATGGCTGCTTTAAACAAAGAACCTCGTTTTAGAAGTATGGAATCATTTTACCGGATGCCGAACCCGAAGCTATTAAACTGATTGAAACACGCATTTCCTTTATTATTATTTTCGTAATAACTCAGATTTGAAACAAAATTTCCACTTAATTTTTGCAATTTATATTTTCCTTCCCATAAGGATAATTTATGCTAAACTATGTTGAATTTGCCTCGGTAGTTCTTGAGAAGAAGATTTTTAAAAATGCACCCCCCTTTTTCTACAGTTTCAAGGTTTTCTCCGCTTTGAATACAGATCAAACTTTTATTTCTGCAATTTATATTCGCCCTCCCATAAGGATGCTTTGTGCCAAATTTGGTTGAAATTGGATAAGCGGTTTTAGAGAAGAAGTTCAAAATGTAAAAAGTTTACAGACGGACAGACTAACTTTAGTAATTTAAGAGCTCACATTATTATGAACTTTTTTTGACCCTCATTTTGTGGGTTATTTTTTGATTTCTAACTTTCAGCAGTTACGAGATTAGTTTCTGTCCATAGTTTATGATGTTTTTTTTTGTTTACTGATTAAGGGTTCATTTTATTTTTTATATACCTGAGTACTCTGCTTTGACGCTGGTGGCAAAAACTTCAAATGCCAAAGGACTATATATGATAAGTGCCTAAAATGGCCCCCTAAAATGAACAACATCATTTTACTATCATTCTTTGTTTTTTTAGTACAGATATGTATGTGATGTGTTTACATAATATTCATTTTGGTTCAAGTACCCACAATTTAGAAATATGACATTGTAAAGACAACCTTTTCCCCCCATTTTAGCATTTTTTGCGTAAAACAGCTTGTTTTCAAGCAGTTTTTCCTTTCGAAAACATAGAGCGCATTCTTGCACAAATAAAATATTTTAATCAGAGGTGTATCTAGCCAAGGCCTATAAGTGACAAAAAAATTTTCCTTGTTCAAGCATGCGCTCTATATTTCCCATTCGTAAATAGATAAGAAAAATGTCAATTTTTGGCTGATTTTGATTGAATTATAGAAATGGCGTCACTTCTGACGTCATATACTGACAGTGAGTGCGAATAAATCAAATAAATAGATGAAAATATATTCTATATCAACTCTTCTAAAAAATTAGTTAACATTTTATTGTACCCGAAACACTTAAAAAATGGCGAAATAAGGGGGCCAAATTTAACTCTTATCATATATAAGAATAACATTGCTTTGATTACAGAAGAAGTTATAAATCCTTGAAAATTACTCATTTTCTTTCAAGTTCAAGAAACTCTGTCAAAAATCATCGAACTGGAACCAAATTAGTTGACCTGTATTTTCTAATAAAATAACCTTATATGAAATATCAACTTATATATGCATCATTTCAAAAGTTAGAGAGTGGAAACTTAGAATTTCCCATACTTTCCTATGTTGAAGAGGCAAAACTCAATCAACAGACCGACACCAAATTCAAACCCAACCTGTATTTTCTTGTAAATAACCTACATATGAAATATCAGCTTTATACATTCATCCCTTTAAATGTTGGAGAGCAGAAACTGAGAATTTCTCATTTTTTTCTAAGTTCAAGAGGCATCATCAACTGTTTGTTGCCCAATCCTGTTGTTCAATCAATATGTTTCAACTCTGCACACTTGACAGGTCCGATTATAATCCATAATAAACAGGGACATTACGCATATATAACAAAAAAGAAATCTAAAAAACAATCATTTTATTGCATGAACATAACTAGTTCGAACATTACATCAAAGCATCTGCCCTGGGTGAAATAAAATAGGTCAATCAAGAGGCAAAATTCTTTTCTGACTTGAGACATTCCTTGTTAAAATTGCAACAATTAACTTTAAAATAATAGTCAAAATCTGTTCCTCTTATCTGAGCATAATTAGAACCAGCAAGAGATACAGGTAGTGAAATGTGTCACGTTGCACAAACTCAAGAATTATCTCACATGGCACTTTCTAAGTAATACTCTAAATGGTCATGACACATGAATAAAAAAATAAGCAAGCATGAACAAGCATGAACTACTGATATAAGCTAAGACAGCAGGTAAGTTAAACACTGCATCTCCATAACAAATCTATTTTTTAGAACACTGTAGTATTTTGTTTACCCAAACACAAGACCTCTGAATAGGTTTGGACACAGATGTTTAAATGTGCATATCAAACTTTTTAAGGTAAGTTAAGGACGTTGTTTACTCAGGGTTTGAGTTCTCAAATCCGGATTATTAAAAAGTTCAATTTCATGAGTAAAATTTGTTTTAAATACAAAAAGTATTTATGAAATGAATTATTATTAATATAACAATCGATATTTTTACTAAATTATGGAATTAGGCTCTGACAAAGTTTGACTTTTAGCAAAACAGAGGAAATTCGGACTAAATTTTTCAGATTTTGTTTTCCACTGAAATATTTTTGGTAGTACTATGATATTTAAAGTTAAGATTTTATTTGTTAGTCAACAAAAATTTGCATATTTTCTGTTGGTTTTATCTTGCTTTTTCGTTTAGATAATCGTATGGCACACACTACAAAAATATTGAAAAATGCTTAAAAATGATAAAAGACACCATATCTCAAAATTTTTATCATTGACCTCATATAAATTTTATACCAGCAGAGAAAGGTCAATATACTAAGTTTAATACTATAAATGTTTTAGCATTATCATCATTCAGTTTTTTGTTATATTGAATCAAAAATGGGTAGTAATTTGAAAACTGACAGAGGAAGTTCGGACTAGAATATCTATAAAAATTGTGGATGATAACTTAATGCTTTGTATCTATTTAATGTCACTACCATTCATAAACTGTATTTCATTTGTTAAAGAGTTGAGCAATTTGTATTATTTTCACAATTAAAAAAATCTGAATCATAGTGTAAAATTTTTATGGATTTTTCTCGAATTTCCCAAAAATATTCAATGGTCATTAACTCAAAAAGTAGGTCATTGACCTACTTTTTTGAAGGTGAAGAGTAACACTACCATGTAAGGTCTATAACACACAATAGTTGGTTTTTCATTATCATCAGTGGAATTTCTTTTCATTCTGAGTAAACGTCATCCTTAAGAACTTTAAAAAAAGAAGATGAAGTAACAATGAATGAACAGTGAAAGGCGGTCAAGGCAAAACATTATAGTTTGAATATACATAATACAAAACGTCTCTTCTATTATAAAAAAAAACAACCCTCCAAACAAAAGTTAAACATGTAAAGCAGGAATTCTATCCAAGAATGATGATCGAAACCAAAACAGAAATAAGCATATTTAGAAAATATTATATAAATAGTGCCTGTTTTGGAGGGTAACAGTTGAAATTGACACCCTGAGACAACCATTGTCAAACAACGCGAAGCGGAGGTTGGCAATGGTATTCGATGGGTGTCAATTTCAACTGCTATCCTCCCAAACAAGCACTATTTATTTTGTTATACTGAATGTCTTAATTTTTAAGAAAATTTTACTGCTTTTATATAGGAATAACATGAATTCTACAGCGAACCGTACGCGCATAATTTTAGCGCATGTAACATTTTTTAATGTTACCCGTTGCTAAGTGCGTTGCTAACGCTGAGGGTAATAGAAAAGATTATGAACTGCGTCTTAACCAATCAGATTTCAGTATTTTACATGAAAGTATAACAATTATATATGGTTATACTGAATGACTTAATTTTAAAGAAAATTTTACTGTTTTATATAGAAATGAAGTGAATTCTACGACGAACTGTACGCGCATAATTTACGCGCATGTAACAATTCATTGTGTTACCCGTTGCCAAGTGTGTTGCTAACGCTGAGGGTAATAGAACGGATTACCAACTGCATCTAAACCAATCAGATTTCAGTATTTAACATGAAAGTATAATAATACACATTATCACATTTTTGTTGTTATTGACACTATTAAAAGTCTAATCAGAATACTAATTACTAATAATTATTAAATCTTAAAGTTTCAGGTATTACATGTGTTAATAAATGTTACATTTCAAGTTTTTGTGATATATTTTGAAGAACCACTTTAAACAGCAAAATGTGAATGACAATGTACCTATAGTTATCCTCTGTTATATACAGTTTCAAAAGAGAAAACATGCCACCCTCCTCAACATCTGAAAGATTCTGAATTAGTCCAATGACATCAACACCTTCTTAAGCAAGAAAAAGTCCACCGAGTTATATTTCCCTGTCGACCATAACGGCTAGTACAAGCACCTTCACAGACTATGGCAGTGCCACTGAAACTGAAGGTGAAACAGACAGGTAACGTGTAATATACATGTATATTTGACATGTACATGCAGGTATGATAAATTACATATCTATTGACTATTTTAAGAACTTCAGTATATATTTGGCAATGTAACACTTTGTTTTGTATCTTTAAGGGTGGGTTAAGAATGATTTAGGGTTAAAAATGACTCAACATGTACTAAAACTTATTTCTTCTACCTATTTCTTTCTCGTTTAAATTCTATATAGGCACAGAGTTTTTTGTTCAGGATCGAGAGATACTCAGCTTAAAGAGAATGAAATAAGTGGCTTAGAGAGTGAAAGTTTAAGAAAAAAAGGTATAAATTTAGTATGATTTACAAAGAATATTTATTTTGGGAATGTCATTAATTTGTAAATGTATTGTTTTTGCAAGAAAAAATTGTTAAAGTATTTTCCACAAAACTGTGATTTATTTTTTAATACATGTAATCTAAACTTATCATAATTTTTTAAAGGAAAATTCAGATAAAAGAATTGAATACCGAGAGTTTTGAAAAAGAACGACGACCAAGGAGTAGCATTCCACAGTGTGTATATATTCTCTTTATGTGCCCTATCATATGAAAATAATGTCTTTATGTTTAAAATTATGTTTAAATGTTTTGCTTGTGAAATGCAAAAGATTCTACTGTATCTTTGTACAATATTCAGGACAAAATGACACGCATGCACAGATTTGATGTAGGGGTGGGGGTAATGGTGGAACTGGAAATAAAATTATTTGTCAAACTACCTCATTATCAAATTTTATCAATGCGCACATGACATGATAATTGCATGAATGCATGCATTTTTCATCATTGTTATTGTCTTTGTGTTATAATTGCAGAGTCAAAATTATAAAAGAAAAAGATACGTGTATATTGGTTGACTAAAAATTATTTCCAATCTGTGTTTAAAGTGTACTTAAAAGGTTTTGTGGCCTGATTTCTTTAACGCGTGCGTCAAGATTGTTTTTTGTTTTTCTAAAGGACATCTTTGTACGACTTAATATTATTTTCATTTTTTGCTTCCTAATAAGTTGTACCGGTATTCAAAACATTTATATAATCTTTAATTAGGTGGCAGGGGACAGTTTTTTTGATACAATTCATTGTAGCCAAGGGATGCATGTCTTCGGAACTCTGTAACTAGAATTTCCTCAGTTCCCATTCAGCACAAATACCTTTAATTCACTCTTTATAAGGCCAATCACCAATTTCTGAAGAAAATTACTAGTCAAAACCTGTAAAATTCTCTACATACTGGTTTTTATGAGATTTTGACCCTTTCATATTTTGCTAATTTTTCATGATTTTTCAGCTTTTTAGACCTCCCCCAGCTAATTCCCTGCAGAGGGTTGACCTTCCGTACCGCGTGCATGTTGCACTATCACATGTCAGAAACTTACCAGTGTATAGTTTACAATGTCCCATCCACCTACTTTTCGTGTTATTTTACCTCCCGTCTGTAACTTGCAATTTCACTGTGTAAAGTCAGCACAACAGTCATAGCCGCAGGTTTCGCATTTTACTTCTGATTCTCATGTACCTAACATAAGGGGCCTACATATTGCATATCAATTTCAACAAGACACACCCCTCTAACTAATGATAATCATTAAAAATCATTTGATGAATTCTAGCAACACTCATAAGCCTTCAAGTACAGCAACTCTCAATTTTACAAAAATATTGACGGGTACTTTATTCGAAACTGTCCCTTGCTACCTTTAACATACACTAACAGTCTCTGAAAAGTCATCTTGTCTTAAAATTAAAAGGCTTATGCTATTCTGAGAAAAAGTACACCCCATTTTGACAATTCCATTGAGGTTTAAGAAAAATATGGCCATTTAAGTGAACTCACCATTTCCACTTTCCTCTATTTAACACAGATTCATAGGGTTCTCCATAAATAAAGCATCTTTACCTAATCTTTTAGAGGTCAACTGTTGTTCAACCTCCTTAAATAAGAAACCTTATTCAAAACTACATACATTGGCTTGATGTTATTATGATAAAAGCATCACATTACTTAGAAATCCCTCTACATGTATACCCTCCCCCTATCTTTTGATTTTCACAAGAAGGATTAGTTTGAACACTTTAACCTAATATTATGAAACTTTTGGCAGTTTCCTTGAGTCATTTCTTACACATATTTAAAAACAACCATCACTGATATCTAAAATTGATCTTTTTTTGGTAAATGGATGATTTGTAGCATTTTTATTCAGAAAAAGTCATGTCGCCCAACATGTGATTTCTTGTTTTCATGAAAAACTAAGCCTAAAATCATATTTAGTGGATATCTTACATATTCTGGTTTCTAGTCTCTTTTTAACTTTGCTAAATTAGTAAAACCTACAAGTGTGATGTGTGCGTTTAATTAAAATGAAATTCAAATACACCCAGGTACCTGGGGACGGATGAGAATTCCATGAAAAATGTTCAAATTTTACATGTTTTTCTACATTTTTGATGAATATATACAATAAAAGGGTAAAAAATATGTTGTTTTTTATTCATTTCAAGAGTAATTATCATAGCAGATGTTATTTCAAGGTCAAATGTACATTTACATATCCTACATGTAATGGTAATGGAGTCCATTGGAAAGAGGGGGTGGCTTTTTCAATTCTGTAAATACATCTAAAATACCATTTTTTGATAGGAAGGAGCAAAAACTTGAGTTTTTTGAAAGATTGTATACTTTGATAACTGCATTTGTCTACATGTAAAGTTCACTTGATATAAAAATTTGCTGTTTTAAAAAAATTGGGTGATAAAAATCAGGTGGCTTAATGTTATTTCATAAAATCAGACAGCAAAATGGCTGCAAATTCATAAATTTAATGATTTAATTGATAAAAACTGTTTTAAAATATTTATTCTTATATCAGTAATTAACTTAAGCCTATTAATTGTCATCAGGATAGGAAATACCTACTCTCTTAGCCAATTTACTCTAGTGGTGGTCATTCTACACATTTAAGAGGGAGTTACTCCCCTTGAATATTTTAGCTAATAAATCATGTAATGACATCTATAGCTAAGAAAATCATCCATTTTCACAAAATGTATTACTTATGGTACAAAATCCACTCAAAATTACAGTTAAAGGAGAAATATGAAAATACCATGTAGTCTTGAAGGTGGCAGGGGACAGTTTTTTTTGATACAATTCATTGTAGCCAAGGGATGCATGTCTTCGGAACTCTGTAACTAGAATTTCCTCAGTTCCCATTCAGCACAAATACCTTTAATTCACTCTTTATAAGGCCAATCACCAATTTCTGAAGAAAATTACTAGTCAAAACCTGTAAAATTCTCTACATACTGGTTTTTATGAGATTTTGACCCTTTCATATTTTGCTAATTTTTCATGATTTTTCAGCTTTTTAGACCTCCCCCAGCTAATTCCCTGCAGAGGGTTGACCTTCCGTACCGCGTGCATGTTGCACTATCACATGTCAGAAACTTACCAGTGTATAGTTTACAATGTCCCATCCACCTACTTTTCGTGTTATTTTACCTCCCGTCTGTAACTTGCAATTTCACTGTGTAAAGTCAGCACAACAGTCATAGCCGCAGGTTACGCATTTTACTTCTGATTCTCATGTACCTAACATAAGGGGCCTACATATTGCATATCAATTTCAACAAGACACACCCCTCTAACTAATGATAATCATTAAAAATCATTTGATGAATTCTAGCAACACTCATAAGCCTTCAAGTACAGCAACTCTCAATTTTACAAAAATATTGACGGGTACTTTATTCGAAACTGTCCCTTGCTACCTTATGAGAAAGAGCCAGATTATACTCGTAAAGTTATCCCTGAATTTCGAGTTACATATTTTATTGTTTATCATTGGTTTGTTTCCGTGTTTATTCTTTTGTCTATCTTATTTCAGTCCAATAAGAAACAGACATTATGAGTCCGACTTATATAGAATTTTTGTTGTCACTAGTTTTAGACTATTTCCATCAAACCTTTTATTTCCGAATTATTCCAAATTTTTCGGTTTTAAAAAGTTTTCGCTTCTTGTAAATATTTGTATTCAGTTAAATATTTTAGACATCATTATAGATTACAACTGTTACATTGAAATGACGTATGGGGAAAATGTATATCAAATTACTTTTAGGGGGGTATATCCTTAAAGCACCTCGCTTTTAAAAAAAATATCATATTACCTGAAACCCCAGATTGCTATCATCCCTTTTATGGTATAAATAAGAACAATGACCAAAGAAAAACCATCACACAAACCGGTCGGTGGCCCAGTAAGGAGTGCACTGCGTGCGGCTCCCGTTGTTAATCAGTCTACTTCTCTAATTTTAAGAAATAATAGTCCTTGCTGTAGGGGGTATATTTCTGTTCCTAAAAACTACGATATGAATAATTTGGATTAGTACAAAAGGAAAAACAAGTATTCCTTTTAAAGGAATGATCGGCAATAGCTAAAAGCAATCAACATAAAATAAAAGTACTGTATTTTTTCAAAATATAGAATATTTTAAATCTGTACACCTTAATTTCATCATTATAAACCGTCAACAAATTTAATTTTGAAATAAATTTGGGGAAAGCCGTTCTTAAACTCCTTGTCTAGTTTTATATTTTTAACGTAATTATTAAATGTTAATGTATCTTCTTCAAAATACTGAGTAGGGCTCTTCAATACACATGTATACAAAGAAAGAGTTGTTTTAAAATAATTTAATGCGACTAAAAAACATTGAATGCCATCATCACTTGCTATTGAGGCCGCATTATAACGTAACCTTGTTTATTCCTAGCTACTATTATGCAACGTCAATAGATCGAGGTCAGTTCATGGAGCATGTTCCAATGATCGAGGTCAGCTCATCGAGGTCAACTGCATTACTGAATGAATCTTTCAATCGAAATTCTTACGCGTGAGACATTCTTGAATTAACAGGTCGAACTGTATTTAATGTATGTTTGCATCTCTTAAGGTAAATGAATTGAAATAAAACTTAATAAAATGTTATATAAATATAAGAACTTCTTATGCAAGCGGAATGTGTGCGCACGTGGAAGCATTTGCCGGATGCCTCATATGGACACAAAAGTGATCGGCGGAACAATAAACGAGAAGAACAAATGAAACCGGTTGTGTATTTCAAATTACAATTCCATTAGTATTGTGGCTAGCGTATCGTAATTTGCCAAATATAATACGCGCATTTAAGAAAAATATTTCGTTATGAGAGAGGAGTGTATATTATACACCCAAATGGAATTTTTTACTTTTTGTTAAAAAACTGGTAAAATACTGGTTATCGTTATTCAGTTTAAGCCTTAATACGGAAACGCTCTATACAATACTTCTGATTGTTTGATCTCTTTATCAGTTGATAAATTGTATTAAAATAGCCAGACAAAGTCTGCTGTTTTTTCAGCAATCAGAGCTGTTCATTCACCACCGTCGTGTACGCTGCTATCAAAGATGTGTTTAATAGATCTGTGCAATAGATCCCTATTGTGATTTCGCCTAATTGAATTAGCCTTCCAGTGTAACCACATGAGATTATTTTATGGAAATTAATGCCTTTTTTAAGCACATGGTTAATATTTAAAGAAAATATAAACAGTCTTTGAAAAAAAATGTCCCATTTTTTAAACACGCCTGCGCCCTATCGAAGCCATTTTTACACACACGTGCGCTTGCCACTTTTTCATGCTGATTATCTCAGACCTACAGTGTACCTTTGGGCAAATCAATGTTACAACTTAGTGAATACCTTGTTACCTGTGAGCAGTCACCTCTTCCAGTTCTTTGAATGTTTCCAATTTTCAGAAAGTCAAGACTTAAAACGTCTGCGTCAGAAAGTTTACATCATGGATGAATAACATGTCCGTGTTCCCTAAATTACTGTGACAGTTTGATCAGGATCTATGTGCGTATTATATATTAACACGTATTTTTAGACCCAAAGTGAGAGTGCATATTAAACACAACTGCGTATTATATTAGGCAAAGTACGGTACTTTAAACGAATAAATTACGTGTACCCTCTTTGTTTCCCTTATATTCGGTTGAAGACATATCTTTAATCCCAAAATAAATGAAGCATTCATTTTTAAGAAAAAGATAGTATTCAAATTAATTTTACTTTTTAACCATGAAAATGAGTAACGACCTTTAACGATACATCATCACTTTTTATGTGCTCTTAAATCCTGGTAACCCTAAATTACTATTACTGTTGAATATAACCTGAAGCACATTTGCAGCTCTGTTCTGCTGCTACCTTGATAAAGAAAAACTATGGCTTGTGTGAAGAGCATTTATTAAAAATGCCAGATGAAGTTATACTGAATATAAGAATGAAAATGTGAGACTGCATACATTTAGTAAATTATCAACAATGCAGCAGAAGGTGGGGCCCAAAAAATAACCCACACCTTTTACAAAAGGAAGTTATCCATACCAATCAAACAAAAATAATAATAATAATAATAATATTTAGTAAGGAGGATAGAAGGGGTGGAGGTGGGCAAAACTTCCGATGCAAGCTAATTTGGAGCCAAAATTGAAATATTTAGGATCAGGCTAATAGCCTGAAAATGCTCTTACCCGTATGAGTATAAAAACCCCAAAAGACCCTTTAAATCCTCATACTGTACAAATATGACTAATTAAATGTAACATAGTAGAAAACTATATAATACCTAAACTATAAGTATTTAGATCACATAAATTCCTTTATATACATGTACATAAATACACTTATGTGCTCTTAAATCCTGGTAACCCTAAATTACTATTACTGTTGAATATAACCTGAAGCACATTTGCAGCTCTGTTCTGCTGCTACCTTGATAAAGAAAAACTATGGCTTGTGTGAAGAGCATTTATTAAAAATGCCAGATGAAGTTATACTGAATATAAGAATGAAAATGTGAGACTGCATACATTTAGTAAATTATCAACAATGCAGCAGAAGGTGGGGCCCAAAAAATAACCCACTAGAGGAACACTGAACTGCATGAGAAGTGTCCCTCGCCCCACCCAAAAATGTGCTTCGTTTAACAGTAAAGATTCTAGTAGAGAATCAAAATTTAAAGTAGAAATTAGTCTATCCCAACTTATGAAAATATTTCCTAAGAACATTAAGAACAGTGGTTAACTAAATTTACAGCAAAAAAGAGATGCAATAACATGTGTTAATTTTGACATGCATGCTCACTGTGAAATGAAATACATTGTTATTGCCCTAGATAACCCATTTCAATAATCATAAAGTTTATTAACTAAGACATATTTGGAATGCATCCAAATGTAAAATGTACATGTTTAAACTGAAACAATTGCTGTAACAATGCAAAACAAGCCCCTAAATGTCTATATATCTAAACATGTAAACATCCATGTACACTTCCCTTGACAACCTTAGGTGCCACCTCAGTTAGTCACCTCCCAAGCAATGCTAATTAAGTGATCATGAAATATGTCAGCCCTTTTAAAAGCTGGAGGTAAACAATTGTTCTACTGAAAAATATTCTTCACACATTTCTTGCCAAAGAAACAAAGAACACACCTACATCTTGATGTTAAATACCTTGTAACACCCGTTACACATCTTACAACTTAATCCCAATTACTTTTTCGAATATGGGGGTGCCACCTCAGATAGTCGCCCCTTAATATTAAAATTAAACCTGGAACATGATAAATCTTTGTCATAAGACTTGTTAAAATAAAACCTGAAAAGTCTATAAACTATCAAGATGATAAATCATCAACTCGCAACACTTAGGGTCTCATGCCCTATATTGTAAACATCTATTACTTCAATACAATGTACTTCTTCCCACTTTACTCTAATAAAACAAAAGGAAATTGCAAGATTTCAACATCATGAAAATAAAGAGCCACCGATAATGGATACTGCCTCAGTCAGTTATCCATTATCAGTAGACCCTAGATGACAAATATCCTACATTGTATATGTGTTAATCTTGTAAAACAGCAAACCTGACAATATGAGATTTATTGAAACCTCATACAGACACCTGAATGTTAAAAAGACTCAAATACATAGCCAGTAATAATGGATACCGCCTCAGCCAGTTATCCATTATTACTGGACCCTAAAAAACAAATATCCCAGAACATTATTGTGATATAGAAACTACAATGTTGGAAACAAGGACACCCTGATATATCTCTGAAATGACTCGGAGTGCCATCTTCCCATAACTCTTATTTGTGAATCTGAGAAGCCCTGCAGGTGAGCCTGAGTTGCTGCTCCTATTCTGAAACTGTGTGCTTTGAATTTATGACTGTCCAACTTTGAGAACTTCAGAGCCGATTTCAGCACCTTGCAGAATTCTGAACGGGATATAGGCCTTCCAGAGCCATAGCAAAACAGAGGTCCATCCTTCACACCTCTCACTTTGAGATAATTCTTCATGATTAGCACAGGACAAAATTTGCGGATTGGCTGAGGTTTGATTTCCAGATGCACAGGATTTTTCCCCAGATTATGCTTGAAGTTGGTCATTGTTATGATCATACAACTTGCTTTGGCTATTGTCTTGAAGGATACATTACTCAAAAGCAGCAAGTTTGGGTTAGAATGGGAGCGAACTGTGATTTCTCCTACTCGGAGGAAAGCATAAAATGCTATCATAAACATAGCCATGAACAAACATCTTTGGTAACTAGAATTGGCTACATGAGGCACGGCTACTAAAAGGTTTTCCAGGATATCCAGAGTAATAGGCTGGCTCACATCAGGAGAGCTGGCCAGACGCTTTGCCCCACTTAACATTTTCTTTATCAAGAAATGATTTGAAAAGTCTGGAATATTAGACATTTTAAAATAATATGCCAGCGCTGCCAAGTATGTTGTTATCGAGCTTGGTGCTTTGCCTATACTAAATAGATAGGAAACGAAACTAATAATGTGTTCGAGAGAAACATCCTTAATATTGCATGTATTGTAATAACTTTGCATGAATGTCTGAAAACAATTTAGGGCCTGCTTGTAGACAATCTTTGTATTAGGGGCTAAAGCTGCCTCAATCAAGGTAACAGCTGTGTTTTGGATAGCTGCAAAAGGTGGCTTGGTATGGCTGTTGGTTCGTCCTCGCTGTCCAATGACACCTCCAGAAATTTTTTGACCTGTAACCGTGAAAGTAAATCAGGTAGAGTATTGAACAAACCTGGAATGTGTTCTGCAGAAAACAATATATTGTACTTCATAAGTGCCAACACTAGTCTTCTAACCAAAATCATGATTTTCGAATCCTTTGATGTCTGTGCATTTACTATGTTGACCACTGCAGCATTATCAGAATGGAAAATCACACATGAATTCTGCAAAACGCGGCCCCATACTTCCACAGCTACAACAATTGGAAATAATTCTTTTAGAGTACTATTATATTCTTTCATACTCTCTGGCCAAGCTCCATAGAACCATTTTCTTCCAAACACAGCTCCAAAACCCCAAGAGCCAGCAGCGTCAGTATATAAATGTAACTGCTCTGATGTCTTCCAAATGTGTTTAAACAATATGGATTTCCCATTGAAATGATTGATGAATAATGACCAAGCCGCTAAATCTTGCCTACTCTCTTTAGTAAGATCCTTGTGATGATGTGGCTTTGCAATACCTTTAGTAAGGTCTATAAGTCGTCTTAAGAAAGTGCGTCCTGGTATAATCACAAGACATGCAAAATTAAGCAGTCCTATTAAAGACTGAAGTTCTCTTAGGCAAACTTTGCGTTTGTATTTCACTGCATCTATCGCTTTTTGTAGCTTAACCAATTTGTCCTCAGGAAGCCTAATCTCCATCGCCACAGTGTCAATCTCAATACCCAAGAACACTAAATTTGTATTTGCCTGAAATGTCTTTTCCTCCTTTAAATAAACACCTAAGCTCTCACAAATAAGTCTGAAAACTAACAAACTCTGATTACAAATTTCTGATCCAGGTGGACCGATAAATAAGAAATCATCCAAAACATGTACTATGTGTGGAATGTGACCCTTTACCCTACCAATCCATTCTAGTCCTGAGGAAAATTTCTCAAAAATAGAACAAGAACTAGCGCAACCCATGGGTAAGCATTTATCAAAGTAAAAGCAACCATCCCACTGAAAACCCAGTAATTCATGATCCTCTCTGCAAACAGGTACGATGCGAAAAGCTGATTCAATGTCAGTTTTGGCAATAAGGCAACCCTTACCCAATGAAACAATAATATTCATAGCATCATCAAGAGTAGCATAATGGACTTTTGTAAACACTTCTGGTATAAAATCATTAATAGAACTGTTTTCAGGAAAAGATAAATGGTGTATGAGCCTAAACTGACCCTTTTCTTTTTTTTGGCACAATACCAATAGGGGAAATTTGGAGATTATCAAAAGGGAGTGTAACAAAAGGTCCCACTATTCTGTGAGCCTCCAGCTCTTTTTGTAGTTTTTTGTTCACAATGACAGGGTTCTGCAAAGCCGACAAAAGATTTTTAGATGACCTGAATTGTCTTGGTCCCTCATAATGCAATTCAAACCCGTAAGTAAAACCTGCCACCAGATAATCTGCCATAGCAGTATCATAGCCCTTTAAAAAATACTTCAAAACTTCGGGTCTTACTGGGGTTACAATTTCATTGTTGTTTTGTTGTTCCCAAAGAGGAGTTGACACTTTGGTTCTTAACGACTGCTTGGGTTCTGCATTTTGTTTTAGGGTGGTTTTTCTTACATTCTGTACAGATGTGCTGAAATTTGCAGCGCTCAAGCTTGCAACCTCCCTCTCTATTGTAAGACCAGCAGATACCTCTTGGTAATTGGTTTGTAAAAGCTGATCTTTGTCCAGGCCTTGTACGAAAGGAACGAAAGGACTGCTTGTTTTCTTGTCTGGATCTCTGGGCCTGCAGCATGAACTCTACATTAATTTTACCCCATGGAGTACCCCTTATCTGTCTATCCATTCTTATTTGCTTATCATATGTTTGCCATGACACATTTCCCGATGCAGCCATGTCACGTACTGTCTCTGCATGTTTTATGAGATTTGGTGTTACATTTGGAAATTTCTCAGCATATATGGCAACAAAGCGCAAGAAAGCTGTCGTCCATTGAAAAATGGAGTTAATAGACTGTTTGGCCTTTTTTGGGACTACCGATATGTTGTCATTCTTCTCGAGTTTAAATGTATAGTTGCTACTCTCTGGACCAGGAACCAAGTTATTAGGGAGCAGTACCGCGAGATCAATAAACTGATCCTCCCATATTTTTTGTTTCAACTTCTGAGGAACCATAGCCGAAATAGGAGTTGACCAAGTAAAAGTATCTATTGCCTCACTGGAAGCATACTCATCATTTGACCTTTCTATCTCTTTAAATGTAATCTCTGAATCAGACTCACCATCCAAACTCTGGGGGGACTCGCTCCTGTCTGGAATGGCGGGGACAGCTCTGTCCTCTAATGCTTCCAACACCGCCTGTGTTACTCTCTCTACCAATGTTTCCTCCTGATGATCAGAGCTCTGATCTTTTTTGGACTTTGCTCCTTTTCTTTCCGCCGAACCAGCTCTTTTTCTTTTCACACCAACTTTTGGTCTAGGCATCATGCTGTAAAAAACTGTACCCTACAGCTGAAGTTTTCTATGACTTAATGTAACCAACCCTTATTCTTGATACATTGCCTTATCAATAACAGTAAATTCCTACAGGATCTAAAACCCAACTTGAACTTTATCCTAAACCCCAGTGAGTCCTTCCAATGTGTGAACAGAGATTAAATATTTGGATTTATTTGTGCCTATTCATGCCTTTTAACAATTGGAATCACACCATCAAACCTAAATTTATAATACATCAAAAATTTTATGTCATTCAGTAATGACTTAACCATTGAAAAATGTAATGTAAGTACAAAAGTAATGGCAAGTACATGTACATTGGCTCCGTTAACCACAAGTTTCTGACCTACAATCCAAAGCACAAATATGCTAAACCAAATATGCTATTAAACACATATCCCATGATTCAAAATAATGGTTACCAAACATATAATAAACCAAACTTTTAGAAATTGATAACCTACAACTATACCATACATGTAGACCTAGCAGCTTACCATAAAAGAACTCAAAATTTAAACCTATCTATACATCTTTGTTCACAAAGCTAACCAAACTTGTACTGCAAACTCAATATGCATGCAAAGTATGTATAACTCACCCCACATTAAGGTAACCACCTAACACTCAACCATGTAGAAGCTAATTATCTAAACACCTCATAGACTAGTCACACTGGATATGATAACTGATCACTAAGCCATATGGTGACCAATAAGTAAACATATCATAACACCACCACACTGGATATAACATCATAGGTAAACCGCCAAACATAATCCAACTACATAGATATTACAACGTTGCACCTAAACCATAAAGGGGCTCCTTGGTAAGCCATATATCATAATCCAACCGTACTGGACATGACAACATAGCACCCAACCATAAGGGGGCTAAATGGTTACCAGAAGATCCAAGCATGCTGGACATAACAACATAGCACCCAACCATATAGGGGCTCTTTGGTAAGCCATACACATGTATATCATAATCCAACCAGACTGGATATGAAAACATAGCACCCAACCATATAGGGGCTAAACGGCTACCATATGATCCAAGCATACCGGATATTACATAACATAGCACCCAACAAAGTAGGGGCTATTTGGTTTACCAAGTATCATAGTCCAACCATGGGGGATATCACCATATAACACCCAATAGTATAGGAGCTAAACCGTCCATCATATATTAGTACATACAGATATTGGCCAAAACAACCTACACTCAAGCCTATAGCAATGGACCATGCGCAACACCTGAGTCCAAACGATAGTAAATATTTTGTATCAACAACATGAACAATATGATTAAAGTCATTACATTTTAACCCTACTTGGTATAATACCTATGTTCAGTGTATGTCGTACTAGAACAAACTGCGAATATCAACTGTGAATCTAAACTTATATATTTGAACCCTTTATGTTTGTGACATTTTATATACTATTTTTCTCCAGCACTAAACACTGAGCTTTCATTTTCCACAAGCTAATGAAGCTATAGGCTATTAAGTCCTGAAACCACTGATGCTCTGACACTGTTGTAATACTTAGGGTAGCCCTGAGTCTCATTCAAATGCACACCATCCTCACAAAAAACCATAGCTTTATTTTCAGGTGACCAAAAGCCAGCATGGCGCCAGAATCTGACTCCTGACAAAAAATCTCTTCCTAGCCTCTCATCCAACAGCCTGTTAACTAAATCTACCCTAGAATTGAACCACTCTGAGTCAACAGCAAATCTACCTGGTTTAGTGGGAGGCTTCCTGTGCAGGATTTGGTATACGCAAACTCTGCGCACTCCCCGACCTCGAAGCATCTCTGTAAAGTCAACTATTTTATCAACTAAATCATGTACTTCTACATCAATACTGCAGAGATCGTTAGAGCCTATTTGCAAACACACTAAAGCTGGTTTAAACTTATCCACCTCCCGGATACCTCTCTGAGAAAGTCTATCAATCGTGCAACCCGAATAACCTCTGTACACAACGTGTACACGGTTAAGTCCTAAGTTAGTTCTAAAATTCACTGAGTGATTCAAAAACCTATGCAAGCGCACGATGAATGAATGTCCGAGAAACAAAATTGTATTCTGCATGTCCCCAAAAAATTTAGATACTCGCAAAAAAGAACAACACCTGCCAAAACTTCCGATGCAAGCTAATTTGGAGCCAAAATTGAAATATTTAGGATCAGGCTAATAGCCTGAAAATGCTCTTACCCGTATGAGTATAAAAACCCCAAAAGACCCTTTAAATCCTCATACTGTACAAATATGACTAATTAAATGTAACATAGTAGAAAACTATATAATACCTAAACTATAAGTATTTAGATCACATAAATTCCTTTATATACATGTACATAAATACACTTAAAGATGAGATCACGTTACATAACTATGCGGGTCACACAACTAAATGTTCCAGTTTTCTCAATCCCAAACACAATTGGGTATTGTGTGGAGGAATGCGTCATTGACCTTTAAAAAAGAGTTAGGGAAAGGATATTTAATTAAACACCTTTTAATCACAATAATAAAAGGGTAAAGTTAGAGATCGACCTTTTTGTTAGACACTGGGTAGAATGAATACCTGAGTGTAGTAGAAATCAAAATGAAGATATCTAAACGTCGAGAAGAGAAAGAGAAGAGAAGGTTAAGAAGAAAAAAAATAGACGTATGTCTATTTTATAAAAACCAACGGCAGTTTTAACGGCCACTAAATATTTAGAAAATTTTCTTCTTTTACATTGATGATGTTCTCCCACGTTGAATAATATCTTTTCTTACCAAAGGCATCGTTTCATTTTTTTTTTGTCCCTTAATTCTTATTTTTATAACAATTTAAAAAAAATTTGTATCTTTGGAATAACTGAAAGGGTTTGAAAAGGAATACGATACAATAGGTAAGAAATACTGTAAACGTATTATATTTGGCGTGTACGGAATTTGACGGAAAGTTGCGAGGATTTGACTTAGCGTTTTCCTGAATGTGACCTTTTTTTTATACATTTATGCATGACGTTTAACGGTGTAATTGATTAAGCAGAAGCCGCAAACCGCAAAAACCGCTAAATAGAATTCACCGCCAAATGTAGTACGTTTACAGTACTCTCTAAACAATAAATTTATCTATTTTTTTTTCTAATTACAAAAAGAAATCGAGTGTTCACATCGTTGGTTTTCACAGGATGAATCTCTGCCATTAAGTTAACTGAAATGTGACTGAGCGGTAACTAAAGGGCGACTGAATGGCATAGCTATGCCTTTCCAGACCATTCAGTTAACATTCAGTTGACTGAATGACAGAGGTTCATCCTCTGTTTTGTCTTTGGTTCTCTTAAAATCGATTAAAAAACTCAAATCCACAAGGTTGATAAAACTTTTTTTTCTTACCAAAAGTACAAATTCATTGGGTTTTTTTTTTTTACCAATAAATCTCATATAAAAGGGAAATTTTGGTATTTGTGGATAAACTCAAGGAAATGAACAAGGTGGTACGATTTGCTAAAAAATAATTTTAAAAACGTCGAAAAATTTTCCATTCAATTTTTTTTTTTAGGTTAGAAAATATGGGTGTTCCACATATTTTTGTTAAAAATTTTATCCTGTTAATTCGATAAAAATACGCTTAATCCATTAAGTTTTACAATAAACGAAAACAAAGAAAACAAATCTTAAAAACATATTTTATATCAGTTCAAATTATGAATTTTTTCCCCCTCTCTTCTCCTCGTCCATATGGAACTTGGATCTGACATTTGGAGAAAAAAATCACCATGAGTAATTTTAAACGTTAAATAAAATAAAAAAAATAAAAAGATTTGTAAACCGGCTCACAAGATAAAAGGCAATGAACTTACGGAGGAATCATTATGTCCGATTCATCAGACAGTTCGCTGAAATAAGACGAAAAATTAAACTGAACGGAAAATTTAAGTAAAAAAAGTTCAGTCTATGAGATTTTGCTGGTAAAAACTTACAAAGGAATTCCTAATTTGGACTCCTTAGTGCTGATTGAAAATAGTGAGAAAAAAAAATTAAAATAATTTTATAATTTTTCATATTTTTTTTACAAAACGAAGTAGAACAATTTTAAAAACCTACGAGGAGCTGAAAAATAGGATAGTGATTTTTATAAATTCAGCTTTTAAAGTAGAACAATATTTTGTTTAATTTGATTAATTTTTTCATTTGATAAAATAAAAACTTATGAGTGAGTAATAATCTAACCCTATGGGAGAAACTTCCCACTTTAGGGACTTTTCTGCCCGCAGCAGTATTCTCGGTTTACTGAAAAAAAATTGTTGCTGAAAATTTATTTGTCACGATTAAATACCCCCCCCCCCCCCCTCCCAAAAAAAAATGTCTTCGATCTATAATTATACAAATGTACTAACCGATCTCTTTTAGGTTCCATTGGGGTTTTTGTTTGGCTTCTCTTTGACTTTTTTAAGGAGATCGATTAATTCCACTTTACAATTGCAAATGCACTGACTGAAACATTTTATTAACAAAATGAGTATAGAGGTATAGAGATGAAGGGTTAATCGGATCACTATTTGAATTTAACTGTCAAACTAAATATAATTAACTTTACCTTGCCATGATTGAAATTATGATGAAAATATCCAAAATGAAGGAAAAGTTTCAGTAACTATTTGAAAGAATGGGATACCCCCCTCCCCTCCCCTTCCCTTCCATAAATCTTTCACCAAGTGCTAATAAACTAATGCTTTCTGTTTTTGCGTAGAGAGTCAGATTGACATTAGAATTGAGTCATATCACCGTCTTATATATGTATAAGAACAAAATAATTAGTTTTCAGCCAAAAACATATGTCACGAGTGTGTATGGAACAATAATGAAGGTATTGTTTCAAACGGTAGTGATAGAGATATCAGAATAAACTCGTAGGTCAACAAAAAAATCACCCTTTATATGCAGTGTTGAAGGACAAATATCAAAGTCGAATTAAATTGATATAAATAAATTGTATGAACCTTTTCTCTTCTCTTTTCCAAAAGAGTTATCAAGTGGTACAGTTGGATGTTGTATAAATTTTCTTTCATAATAATTGTGATATTTTTTTTTTACATGTAGGTCTTTGGATGAGTCTATCTCAGAACACCCCACACTGTGTCTGTCAATACGATCACAGAATGGGAATGGCCTTCTGTCCTTATGTACGAGCTTGTCCGGAATGTGTACCCAATGCCCAGGTGGAATGTGCAATAAGCGAAATAATTTTGAAACCAAACACATCACTAGACCAAGTACAGATCCACGGGGAATGTGACAACATATCGGCAAACAGGCGTATGTGCATGTATGCAGTTAAGGAAAAAAAGATGCAGTCCACCGGCGAAAGTTTCCTCTGTTCAGGTAATTTCATTTTTTTTAAATAGTGCAATTATATACTTTAAAATCGAGTTGTGATTGGCGAAGTGAAATTAATCTATGATCGAGGGCTAATTTATCCGTTAGGGGGATATTTTTTTAAATTTTATTTGTAATTTGTTTTTAAAAACCAATTTCGGAAAACAGTTCATTGATTGCATTTGAGAGTTGAATTTTATTTTTTATATTTAAGTGCGTAAAAAGATTTCTAAAGAGTTTTAAAAATCTGAAAAAAAAGAAATTGGATTTCAATAGTTTTGCCACTAATCGATAGGGAGATACTATAATTGGCACATGACCTCGCCGATCTCTGAATCTTCTTTTGCTGTGCAATATCCTGTATGTCAAGTGTCACCGTTATCGGTCATTCATCATGGCGTGTTCTCTTGTAAACGGACGTGTTGTTTGCCAAGGTACCGACATTTTTGCTAGAATCTCATCGCTTCTTGTAGATTTTGTCTCTTGTTTCATAGGTTTTAATGCATTTCGTAAATATCAAAGCAGTTGAATTGGAAATTTCAATTTTATCTGTAGATATGACCACGGTGAGGTTTGTATGGGGGAGCACCAGTGAGAGACGTGAGTAATCTCTTCTTTAGTCAATGTGTCTTCTTTTAGATAAATATCGTTTATTGAACGAAAGCAGCATATATAGTGATATAGTGGTAGAGGTTTAGGTGATGACGTAATTATTAGAGTCTCCCAGAGGGTTATTTTAAAAACAGTGCTTTAAAAAAAATCGTTTCTGATTGGTTGTTTTAAAGAGATTGTATTATAGAGGTGATTTTTCATCACTATTTTTAGAAAAGGTAGCAATATAGAGGTCGTGTTCTCATTGGAGGATTGAAAATAGAGGTGATGACGTATTAGTAGTATATACGTACGTATGGGGGGTAAAAACAATGGGGAGCCTATTTGGGGAAGACAAAAGACAAACAATAGGGTATTGAAATGGGGGGACAATGGGGTTGATGACCTTTGATAAGGGGTTACCCTGGAACACAATGGTGTATTGAATGGAGGTATGTGACAGTGGCCTTTATCAAGATTAAAGGGGAAGGAGAGATGTATAAAAATAGTACACGAGTGTGGTAACATGACGGGGCCCCGACCGAGAAAAGACTCCCCCCCCCCTCCCTTTCGTCTAAATAATACAATGGAGACATACGTCAGCGATCACTGACGTTTAAAAATTATACCTGAGCGTAGTAACAATACGGAAGGGGAGATGTGTTTTGAAAAGTTTAAAGGTAACCTGGGTGTCCCGAGGAGGTTACTCATACGTAAAATGTAGGGCATTTAAAAAAAAAAAGATTGACAAGTTAAGTGGACCATTTTCGCAAGTTTTTTATTCAATATAACCCGGTTTAGGGGGTGAGGTGAATTATTTCATTTTCAACCATCACCATGGCTCTGAAGATAGTACAAATTGTCATTGAGGATGAAGTTAGCGCCCCTGAGGGAGAAGATTGGGAGGTAGAGATTGCCAACGATCCTCACCCCAGCGGACAGATGGTCCGCATAAACAGAGAAGACGTGTATGTGTTCATCTAAGAACACTACATCGATTCGAAACAAACGGCCGTTTTCACGGCCACCAAATTTTTCGAAAAAGTTGCCTTCTATTGCAAGGATGTTGTACACAATCGTTGGTGAATATCATTTTTAACCCAGTGTTTCGATTCAGTATCATTTAAGATTTTTGAATATCAAAATTTTACTTAATAAAAGTTTGTATCTCTAAAAAATTATTCAAAGGGGTTTAAATGATACTGTGACACACTGGGTGAGAAATTATAATTATTAATTGATCTTTTTCGTGTAAATTAGAATAAAATTCGTCAGTTTTTCATAGTTCTTTTTAATCTCAAAATTCTTAAATATTCGCAGTAATCAACATTAATTAACCTTTTTTTTTGCCAAAGGTACCGTTCTCATTTTTTTTAGATTGATAAATCATTCAAATGTCAGTTTTTGTTTTTGTAGAATAATTATGAGGTTGAAAATGATCTCGGTACGATTGGGAAAAAATAATTTTTAAAAAAATATGTCATCCAATTTCTGTACGGGTTACAGAAAATTTGGAGTGTTCCACATTTTTAAAAAATTTTTTATATCTCTACTAGACGTTAAATAGTTTCAACTCATAACGTTTTAATTAACATTATTATTTACCAAAGGTACCGTTCCATTTTTTTGTGTGTCAATAAAAAGAAAGTTTTGCATTTATAGATTAATTATAAGGTTAATAAAATGAATACGGTACGAATGGTAAGAAATAATTTCAAAAAACGTTAATTTTTCCATCCAATTTCTTTTTGTATTACAAGAAATATTGAATCTTCCGCATAGTTTGAATTAAAAATTCGAATTTGATCGAAAAAACTGTCATCCATATGTTTTTAACGATAAATGAAAAACAAAGAAAACAAATCTTTACAACTAAAACATTGTATTCAGAAAACAAAATTACATCAGAAGCTTCTTCGCCTCATCCATGTGGAACTGGGATCTGAAATTGACAGAAAAAAAATCATGAGTAATATGAAAGATAATTTTGTAAAAGAAATTGACAAAGAACGCAAGATTTGGGTGTAGTGACTTACGGGGGAATGAGGATGTCCGAATCCTCCAGACACAAGTCCATGAACGCGACGTCTCTGTCGCTGGCCATGGACCCCTCCGATCTTATTGAGATAAACAAAAAAAACCAAAATTGAAGCAGTTTCCTCTTAAATATGACAAATCGAAAAGAAAAGAAAAAAAAATTAAAACCTACGAAGAAATCTCTATTACACTTCTCTCTTGCCTAAAAAAAAATAGCGAAAAAAAAGAAAAATTAACCTTTTAATAAATACAATCTAATTGATTCATTGGGTTTAGATTTGTACTTTTATTGATGAAATATAATCTCATAAAAGCGAAAAAAAAATGATCTAACCCTATGGGAGACCTCCCACCGGAGGGACTCCTCCTGGTCCACAAGCGTACGCGGTTTACTGAAGAAAAGAGAAATTGTAACTTAGAATTTGCCACGATTTATTGCCCCCTCCCCTCCTAAACTGAAATTACTCTCTATTTATACTAACCACGGTCTCTTTGGTGCTTTTGGCGTAGCCGGCACGCTTCTTTAAAAAAAAGAGGGGACACTCATGAACGACGTCAGGAAATTTAAGAATAAAATTTCATTTTTAACTAATTGGTAGAAAAAATTTGTTTTAATATTAATAGCATTACTAACCCATTTTTTGTGATAGGGGTTTGGCTATAAATGAAAAGGAAAATATATTAATACGTATGGTTTTTCATTAATTGAAAAAAGAATAATTTTTGAAAAAAGTAGATTCAATTGGAAATTTTATTTTAAAAAATAAATAGTATGTAACCTACACGTCTGATGTAGACGTCATGCCAGCTGACAACTGGCCACCCCTTCTGCTATGTCTTTAAAAAAATGAATAACATTTAATTTAAATATAACAAAATTGTCATGAAAAAAAAAATAAGTTTGTATATGTGTTTTAATTTTAGTAAAAAATTAAACATCTTTTAAATTATCGTGTAATAAAACCTACGGGCACGGGCATTTATCAAGGATGTCCTTGATTTTCTCAAGAAGCTCCACCACTTCTATTTTAGAGTTGCATATGCATTGCCTGAAACATTTAAGTACCAAAAATAAGTATAGAGGAATAAAGATGAAGGGAAAATTGGACCACTTACAGTAAGAGTCAAAACTTAAATCTTATTAACTTACCTTGCCATGGTAATCTTAATCCAAAAAATATGAATTATTAACAAATAACGGGATCCTTCAGAAAAAAGGGGAAGATTTGGAGGTTTTCAATGATTTTATATTTCGATTTCCATCAAAAAAAAAATTGACGCCAATGATTGGTTCGGATTGAACGGGGTGGGGGGAGGAAGAGGGGTGATGTGGAATAAAAAATATTTTTTTACGGATGAATGCGGTAAGCTAGAAACGTATTGTATGTTTGCTAATGACCCCCCCCCCCCCAGTTCCGTCCCATACCTCTTTCATCATCTGCTAATAAACTGTTGTTATTTTGTATATGTGTAGAGAGTCGGTTGACATTAGAAGATTAAGGGGCAGGTCACAGTATCCTCGTATATGTAATGAAAATAAAATTAAACATTATTAGTCACAAAATTATATCATGAATGCAACAATAATGAAGGTATTGTTTTAAATGTAAGTAATAGGGGTACAGAATAACCTCGTAGGTCAGCAAAACGAATCGCCTATTGTTTGCATTATTGAAAGACAAATATCAAAGTCGAAATAAAATTGATAAAAATAAATTGAATGAACTTCTCCTCTTCTCTTTTCCAAAAAGTTATCAAGTGGTACAGTTGGTTGTTATTCAATTTTTCCTTTTTTTTGTCGTCATGATTGCGATAATTATTTTACATGTGGTTATTGGTATGAGTCTGTCTCAGGACACCCCGTCCTGTAACTGTAAAAACGATTTTGGAATGGCTTTCTGTTATAATGTACGAGCTTGTCCGGAGTTTGTGACCATTGCCCGGGTTGAGTGCGCAATTAAAGAAATCATTGTTAAACCGAACACATCGCTGGACCAAGTACTGATCCACGGACAATGTACCAACATATCGGCGTACAAGCGATTTTGCATGCAAGCAATTAAAGAAATAAAGATGCAGGCCACCAGCGAAAGTTTCCTCTGTGCAGGTAATTCTATTTTATTCATTTCTTAAACTTTAAAATTAAGATGTGATTGGAGAAGTGAAACTACTTTACCTCGAGAGTTGATTTTACCTACAGGAGGATATATTTTTCGTTTTTTATTTAATAGATTTTATTTTTTGAATTAAAAATAGCTATTGGTCTTCAGAGCTTAATTTTTTGAGAAAAAATATTTTAATGTGTAAAAACAAATCTAAAGCGTTCGAAACATAAAAAAAAATCAAGAAATATGACTTTTGATAGTTTTCGGTAACTGATCGATTTTGCGAGATCAGTCTTTAGTCACATGACTTCGCAATTCATTCTCTTCTTTTGTCACGGCAAATCTGTATGTCACGTGATAAATTAATCATTCAGCATGGTGTGTTCTCTTGAGAACGGAGCGGTGATTTGCTCAGGTACAGAATTGTTGTTGCTTGAATAGATTTTTATCTATTATTTCATTTGTTTAAATGCGAAATGTTGTAACCCCTTAGATTTTAATCTTTAACTTCATTTGTTTAAATGCATTTCGTAAATCTCTAAATATCTTTTTCGGTAATCTTATCTGTAGAAATGACGACATTATCCTCGACCATGCCGAGATTCAGTGAGAAACGTAAGTAATCTCTTTTGTCAACGTTTTATGTTTTGTTTTAATGTTACCGTTTATTGAACGATTTTGATTCGGATTTTTTTTCAATTTCGTGGGAAATCTATCATTGCATTTCAATTATTTCTCGCGATCCCGCGTGTTCGAACTTACGTTCGAGTGCGGGCAATCTGGTGTAAACTGGTTTCGACCGAATCAGTAATGAGAAAGGCGTGTTTGTGATGAATGAAATCCCCTCTGTTAAGAGAGAGAGAAGTCTCTATTTGATTCATGTCGACATACTTTAATCTTAATTTTTTGTAAACTCAAAATATTGATTTTTTTAAACATTTTAATTTAGATGTAACACACGAGAGGGAGTCGTCAAGCTCACACCAGAACTTTACGACGACTGACGCGACCACACAAACTTCTGTTATCAGTAGCACGCTTAATAATAGTATTGCGCTTATTAATAATAGTAGCATGCACAATAATGACACGTCTGCATTTAATAGTACACCCATCCCGCATGACTATACTAAATCTCTGACGTCACCTGTAACCACTATTACATTGCATGAAAGTACACCTCGAGCGCATTCAGTAGAACAGACCACCCCATTTACCAAATCTAACAACACTATGCCTGACACGACCCGCTTTAATACAAATGTCACTCTATCCTCTGTAAATACTTCCTCGCATGATTTTTCACCTTATACTTCTAAATTGACGGACTCGACGACTACCGACTTGTACGCTGAAATGAGCACCATCAGTTTGAAAAACATTGAGGCTCGCGGTACGAAATACGACAAACTGTATTACATATTATTCCTTATACCCATTTTATTCATAGCATGTTTTTTTGTATTTCGTAATTATATTATGAAAATAAGTCCTAATCGTAGATCAAATCACCTATCTTTAGACACAATAGACAGTCAATTTGAAAAAAATGTGAATGAATGCAAAATTGAATGTGATGATGATGATGAGGATGAGATGGTGTTTCAACAATAAATCTAATAAATTATTTTTTTAAAGTATTAGTGCATGTTGTTTTATAGTTGTTTGTTGGTTGATTTGTTTGTTTTTTGTTTGCATGAACTGCGCACGAATAAGACAAGTAAGTAATTCTTTTTCTTAATCATATTATTTATGGTGAACTTAAAAGTTAAATGATGTTTAAACGAAGCTTTCGACATGGCCCTTTCGGGCTTGATTGTTATAGGGGGGGGCTAGTTCTTGTTGCGGTGTTGCGGTATCTCCTCAGGAGATACCGCAACTTCATCGTCGTCCGTGAACGTCGACAGGCGGGTGCAGCGTCACTTTCCAACCCCCAACTGATGCCACGACGAGCCGCGGAGCAGCGCCGGGAGGCCCTCAAGCAACTGTTCAGGACAGCGGAGCCGGCCGAGGACATCCCACCAATTCCCATGGAGGAATTTGTGAGGAGGATCAAGAAAGAGCCAGTGACCCCACCCCGCGCCCAGTCCATGCCAGTGCTCACACCGACCAAGAACTTCGCCACGCAGGGGGATTTGCTACTGGTGTAGAAATTCTATAATTAAATACCCGATAACAAAATAATAAAATTTGAGTGTGTACGTCTATTCTTACCTGAGACAAAAAGAAATATTTGCATTTGTTGGTGCTTTTATTGAAAAAAAAATCAGATAATGGGTTGCGGGAATAAAATGTAAATATTTCTTTACACGTCTCAAAAATGTATTGAACTTCCTGATCAGTTAAAGAGTTTCGTAACAAAGAAAACAGTTGATACTAAAATCAACTTGAAAGTTGGGGGAAAACCCTCAAGAAATAAATTATGAGTTTAAAAGAAATTGGTCAAATTTAACGAACAAGGAAACTATTATTCTACCTTTTGGTTTTTTATTGTGGTTGAACAATGGAATTAAGGACTATATACAATGAGAAAGTTAGAAATGAAAAGAAATGTTTATTGAATGTTATACCGATCAATGATATAAAATCTACCCAACGTTTAAAAAAATACATTAATTGAATAAGTTTTGGTATTTAAAAACCATTAACGCTTAAATCAAAGGGGGGAAAATCGATTTTTTTTTGGATTGACAAAGTACATGAAATACGCCCACTTTATTAAAAACCCAATCATTATAATTAATTTTAAAATGTTTATTTTCAGTCGTCAGATGTAATAACCAATGAAAAACTATTTCAGATTTACTGTTATCAGTTTAAGATTTCTTTGATTTCTTGTGGTATGAATTTGATTTGCTTCGAGTCCGCATGGCAGTTTGGAATTTTTTTTTCATTATTTCTTTAAACTTTTGAAGAAGATGTTTCAGTGTGGATTTTGTCATTTAATATTTGATTCGTACGATGGCATGACGGAACATGAGAAAGTACACGAAAACAATGCAGGGTATGTTTAAAAATTTATTTATCTGTCCATATACGCGGCTGTGAAACTTTACATTGTAAGAGGGGTAACTCTATCAACTAGCTCTCTCTCTCTCTCTCTCTCTCTCTCTCTCTCTCTCTCTCGTATTAAAAATACACGAACGTTTTGCAAAAAAAAAAAGGATTATTGAAATACAATGGAAAGAAATAGTAGGTTTAAAAAAAATCTCAAATGTAGTTATCTGTCTTATATTACTTTTCAACGAAATTTAAAATTAGATTAAAAAAAGAGTTTTTATTTTATTTTGATGCTTTTACTTACACAACAGATCTCTTTATTTTGTGAAAAAATATTAATAGTAATAAAAAAATAAATAGAAATAATTTTCCAAAAAAATATATGATATATTTTGATTTATGACAAATTTATTAATCTATAGTGGTAATTTTTTTGGGAGGCTTAATATTTATATATATATTTTTTTTAATTTCGTTTAGTTCCAAAGTCCGGGAGCAAAATTTATATCAACAAATTGAAGATATGAGTTGGAGCGAATTACCGTCAGGTAATGAAACTTCACAACTGAGAGCTACTAGCCCTGCAAGTGAAGGAGCCAACATTTCGACGACGGCTTTTGACGACATCGCAGAATCATCGTTTCACAGAGATTGTTCTCTTCTACTCGAGGGCGATGCGAGCCTTTCGACGGACTTTCCCGACATTGCCGATTCCAATTTCCGCGAAATCGAAAAAATGTCCTTAGACGTCGATTTGTTGCTTGCCGACGACCTCATCAGAAATCAAGTCGGCGCGGGTTCTGACGACTACACTATAAAGATAGTCAACGAGAGAACCCTCAAAGATATGAAGGCCGTCGACGTCAATTACCAGCTGACGTTTAACAACAAGTTTTTCCACGAAAAAAAGAAATTAGGTGAAGTCAAGGATATTCTTCGGGATGCCTTTGAAAAAATGATTAATCACGTAAAGAAAAACCTTCGACCCGGCGACATCATGAGGGGGGCCATTCACAATCAAAAACTGGACATACCCATCTACGTTCCTTGCCGTCCGATGGAAGAGATGGACGCCGAGGCCATGATGGAGAGTGTTGTAAATGTTCTTAATAGTAACGAGGACATTCCCTTCGACTCCACCTGTCGCATCGACATCGGCGCCATCAAGCACCCGCGCGGTGGCAAAGGTGTGAAAATGACTAACATCGAGGCAGGGAGCATTAATAAAAAATCAATAGTACAGATCAAAAATACGGATAACCTCTGCCTGTTAAGAGCTGCTCTCGTGGCTTACTGCGGTGTATGTAGAACGAGCAAAGACGAGTACAAGAGAATAAAAAGAATGCATCCTACACTCACCCCCGCCGAGATTCTCATTCAATTTGAAAAATGTCCAAAGTGGTACTATAGAGAGGTGCGTGGAAACAATCAGCATACTCAGGACTCTCTCACTCTGCCAGTCCTTGGGTATTTCAGATGATCAACCCTTAACTTATGTATTGATCCCGACATTAGAAGATTATTTGAACGCAAACATTTATGTCGTAAGGTCTGCTCTCGGAAACGCGTTTTCCTACATCAGCCAGAACTGCGATCAAGAAAGGAAAAAACTCTTTTTATACCACGTAGACAAGAAATCGGGGCACTTTCACGCCATTGTTAAAATAAGTGGATTTTTTGCAGGTTCCTATTTCTGTACAACGTGTTTGACCCCTTATGAGCACAAATATAAACACGCTTGTAAAAATCACTGCAGTGTGTGTTTGTCGGATAACTGTGAAAAAAAGGAGGTGTGTATTTGTCAAGATTGTCACAGGACTTGCAGGTCTGAAGAGTGTTACAGAAGACATAAGATCCGCACCGAAAGCGGTAGCGTGCCATGCGAACTAGTGTACAAATGTCCGACCTGTCACAAGTTCGTGGAACATCACGAGATGAAGCCTGAGGATCACAAGTGCGGTCACTTTACGTGTAAATCCTGTCGGCAGTACGTTGATCCGGAACATCTATGTTGTGCTAGAAGTTACCCCCCTTCGGAAGACGGAAATCGACGCTTCATCTTTGCGGACATAGAGACCTCGCAAAAGGACGAAATAGTCCAGTGTGAATGGGGATATGCCCCTCGCCATAATGCCCATTGCGAACAGTGTCTTCGAGAAAAAAAGACCTGTACCGATTGTCGCCGATGTCAGCACTGTCTCGAGTCTCACTGCGGGAAATCAAGACATTCTGTTGTCTTAGCCGTCTGCCAGACTGCCTGTACAAAGTGTGAAAACGCGGACGTCATTCTCGAAAGCACGTGCAAAGAATGCGGAGATCGGTGTGAACGTTGTTCTAAGAAAGATAAAAAGACCAAACGATTTATTAGACCCCCCTGTCCGGGAAAGTGTGGGTTTCGTGAGCGTGTGTTCAAGACTCTGTATGATCTGGGTTCCTGGATATTCCACGAAAACCACAGAGGGTATACGGTCGTGTTTCACAACCTGTCATATGACGGCCCGTTCCTGCTTCAGTACCTTCTGTCGCAGACCGTACGCCCTTCGTTTATTATCTACAGAGGTAGTAAAGTACAGATGTTCAACGTAAGCGCTCTCCAGATCAGAGTCATAGATTCCTTTAATTTTTTACCCAAGGCCCTGGCTAAATTACCAGAGGCATTCCAACTGGAATCTCTGGTCAAAGGATATTTTCCACATTTCTTCACGTGCCGGGAAAATTTGTCGTACGTCGGACCCTATCCGACCCCCGAGACATACGGACCCGATGGCATGTCAATAGAAGGCCGAGAAAAATTTTACAAATGGTATCGGGGAAAAATCAACAGCGGAGAAGTGTTTGACTTTCACAGCGAAATGGTGAAATACTGCCGAAGCGACGTTGATATACTGCGCCGAGCCCGTATTAAATTCAAACACCTTCTACACGAAGCGACTAGCAGAGACGGAGGTCGCGCCGTAGATGCATTTGACTCTTGCACCATCGCCTCTCTTAGCATGGACGTTTACAAGCTGAAATTCCTCGAAGAGCAGTGGGAAATTATCGTTAAGGAAAACGACATCGAGAGCCCGGTAGATGCTAAAGCGCTGAACGGAAAAACATCTGTCTATTATCGAAATGATTGGATAGACTGGAGCGAATTTAGAAAAATGAACCCGGAAATTGTCAAAGAAGTTTTCGTGAAGTCTGCCATTGCTCGCCCGCCAGCAAACGGGCATCAGGCTCGCATCACCAAATTTGAATTTTTCTAATGTTTTAAACATAAAATTATACTCCACAGAGTCAAACGCTTTCTCAAAATCAAGGAAGAGCAAAATGCCATCTAAATTATTATCCATGTAATACTCAAATATGTCTAATATAAAGCGCACATTTTCGGCAATATATCTTCCCTTTATATATGCACTTTGTTCACGGCCGATAACTCTGTTTGCAACTTTTTGTAAACGATTAGCCAGAACTTGTGTAAATATTTTGTAGTCAACATTTGTAAGACTTATAGGTCTATTATTTTTCAAACGATCTTTATCATCCTTTTTATGTATTAACGAGATAATGGCATTACTCTGTGAAAATGGCAGTGTGCCTTTCTCAATACTTTTTATTAGAGAGGCATAGTATGTATGTTTTATTTCTTCCCAAAAATATTTATAAAATTCTACTGGTAGACCATCTTGTCCAGGAGATTTATTTTCTTTCATGTTATTTAAAGCTCTTTGACATTCTTCTATAGACGGAGTTTATCACAATTTTCCTGTTCTTCGATTGTTAACGTTTGACATTGAATATCGGACAGATAGGTATCAATATCATTATCAGGAATATGTTTACTAGCATATAACGAATTGTAAAAAGTATAGAGGCATTTCATTATATTATCATTATCTGTATGAACTGTGTCATTCTCATCACGAATCTGATTAATATTATTATTAGACTGATGCTTCTTTTCTAGATTATAAAAGTACGATGTGCTTTTTTCGCCCTTTTCCTTCCAAGTAGCCCTTGACCTAATATATGCCCCTTTGCATTTTTCTGTATAATACATATCAATTTCTCTCTCTAGAAGACGTTTATAATTCATATTTATTTCATTGGAAGGTTTTTATTCAATAAACTTAATCTGTGCTTCAATAAAATTTACACGTTTTTTTCTAAGCCTAGCAATCCTTTTTGAATAATTTAAAATGAAATCTTTTATCAACATTTTAAGATATTCCCATTTTGTAATTGGGTCATGCATATCATTCATATTTTGGAGTTTGTCTTTTATGTAAGACTTTAATAATGTGCAAAAATTATCATCGGTCAGTAAGGAAGTATTAAATTTCCAGTATCCACTTCTTCTAGTATTTTCAATTGTATTTAGTTCAAAGATAATTCCTAAATGATCACTAAAATGTGTATTGTCTAATTTGGGCGCTTGACGTAGATAGATACTATTTAACGGATAACATAGATTGGCTGCTGTAAAAACAAAGTCGATTCTAGTTTTTGGTATATTTTCTCTATTACACCAGGTTAGACCATCATTACTAGCTTTTCCATTTTTTAGCCATGCGTCATTCAACGCAAAATGTTTCAAGAGTTTTCTTTAAAAAGTAACACTCTTATCACTACAATTTTCAACCTGACAGTTAAAGTCACCACATAATATTAATCCATATGTATTCAAAGTATATTTGTCAATCCAGGCTTGTAAGCGTTTAAAAAACTCCGTTCTTTCTTTTTCAGAATTAGGTGCATACACATTTACAAGACTAAACACTTTTTCGTTAATTTTAACATTAATCAAAAGCTTTCTACTTTGATTCATAAAACATGGATCTCGAATCAAACTTTAAAATGCCCCCCCCCCCCTCCCCCACAAATTAAGTGTCTTGTTTATATAACGAAAACATATACATGTAATTGGGATATAGACAGAACCGTTGTATGGATTAAGTGAACACAGCTCTTTCTATTTACGTATGACCACTGTTCTCTATTATTTAAATAATATTGCCATACAGAAAAATGTTATTTATGTAAAGTTTATATATAAAAAAAACTGCATTTATGTATAAATCTCAACGTCACTGAGGATCCCATATTCTAGAATAATGTATGACAGATAATGATCACACGTTAAGTAATTCAAGGTCACTTGAAGTATTAATAAGATTTAGAATTGAACAACATGAATGTACAATCTCCCAGAGCTCTGATGCAAAACAGAGTATTGATTTTGTATGCATCATACAGATCAAGTTTTGTGTGCAGCGATATTCATTTTTTGTCAGTAAAAATACCAAATATACAAGGCAAATCCCTGTTGAAAATCAAATAAATGAAAAAAACATATGTTCAGTTATATGAAAGTTGCAATAAAAAAATATTTTAGAACTTGTAGTATACAATGTCCTTATAGTAAGTAAGTAAAAAAAACCCTAAAATAACTACTTGTCTATTAACTAAATTAATAATCTGTCGAAATGAGAAATTAAGTTTTGTCATCCAAACAAATATCGGACTTTTATCTTATCCTTATTCATGTTATTTACGTGCCTTGCCCAGCTCAGCCGAGATACACACTGCGCATTATCTCATTATTTCATCTAAATTCAAGTTGATGTTGATGTTGAACATTGATTTAGATACTTCTTAATATTAACTTCAGTCACAAACTTAAATTAGAATAATTAAGATTAGCTGGACTAGAAAAGAAATAATATTATTTATGCAGATGGCCAACTTGAACTTCATAACGATTGTTAATTGTTGAAATTTGTGCTGGGGGATAATCACGACAATAATGTATATCTGGTCATTTTTGCGATAATCAAATAATCGCTTTTTTGCAACAATTTTATTCAAATTTGAATGCTACTACCTATTTTTTTTAATCGCAGAAAATGGCTGACGATAATACAAGAAGTTACAAAATTTTCATATTTTTGTGCAAATTTTGTGACATACGAAAAAGGTTGGGATATAAGGTATAAATATAGCTTCGAAATAATCTTCAATTTAACAGCATGGCTAAAGTTACTCTTATAATCGTTTAGGTCGTGTGGCCTCATGTAAATCAAAACGTTGTTTCCCCAGCTTAGTTTTTTTGTAACAGAAAATAAATATGAAGTGTACACAAAACAATGACATTTCATTTTAGATTGCTTTTTATGAATCAAACTTTGCGACATTTTGATGTATAAAGTTAAGCGCTAAATTTTAATTAATGCATCAGCTGTTTGTAAAAGTTTTTACATCATAAAATTGTGTCCTATTCAAGATTTGATTTTCATCAAAAAATTGATAACAACTGATAAAGAATCTGCTTGTACTATATTAATTAGGTTTATGCTGATTTGCGTTAGTTAAGGAAAAAAAATATTCTTGACAGTCTCTATGTATTCTGATTATTTAAGTCATCTGTATCCAAATTGACCGCAGTTGAATTGAAATTCAGATGTTATTGATTTACCCAAAATATCTTAATTATTCAATTAACAACAACTTCTTTTATAAATAGTAAAATGAATTCACAGGCAGTTAACCTGTAAATTATGGGATGGAAGTAGTAAAATTAAATCCATGTTTAACAAATGATACGTATTTGATATACTAGATGATAAACATTAAGGGGCTTTGTGTGTTCATCAAGATTTTTTTGTACGTTATACTGTGTCCGAATTTTTCCTTATTTCTTTTCCTTGACTTATGGTTTAAAAATGAAATGAAGTGGCAACTGGTGTGATAGTCTGAGGAGTTGACAATGCTTAAAAACTTAACTGAAATTGATCATAAAAATTATATAACTGTATTCAGTTGATGTACATGTATGTTGCTTAGATTTTTTTGTTGTATCTGACGGGAAAAAATACAAACTTTTCCGGCTTTCCACTGTTCAATATGCAATTTAATGATGCAGCTGGAAATATTACCGTTTTTGCAATATCTATTGTATTAAATATGAACCCATAATCGCATAAATACAGCTGTACATGCATTAGGACATTGATTACAGAATGGGAAGGGGATGATTAGTGAGACGTATCTCTTCTAGATTTTGTTCTTTAGGTTAAATGTCACTATTGAGTTTTATCACCGTCCCAAATTAAATGTATCAGATAAAAGACTGTTTTCGAGAAGAAGAAAAAATCCCCAACACTCCTGGTGCCCGATTCAAAGATTTCCATAGATGATTCATTAGATAGAACTTAAGATATGCCTAATTTATAACTTAAGAATTTACTGATGTTTATCATAGCTGTTTCACAAAACTTTCTTAGTGTAGCACAGTTGACTTATCTTAATTAAGATACATTGTAAATCACTTTCATATCATATTGTTAATTCTAAATAAGTACCGATCATGTATAAATTCTTTTCAATATGACACGAATGTAAACTTTATAAGTGAATATAAAAATGCATTCCGTTAGTCAGCTAGAAAAAAAAAAGCGTACATTGAGTGTAAGTAGTGTAATGTCTAAAAACATATACATGTACTGATATTTTGTATCAAATTTTCCATTTACATGTACAAGCGAGCAGATAAAAATTACGTAAGAACCCGTATGTTCTTTGCAAACGGTATTTCTTTTTAATTTAATGCATTGCTCAAAGTATCAAAGCCACATGTACATATATTTCTTAGTTTTAAATATTATATGGATATGACCGCATAAATCAATTGAAATTGGTCACTGCTGAAACTTTTACGATCGAATTTATTTTTTGTCTATAGTTGGTCCATTATAAAGAGCCCGTGTTAACATATACAGATATGCTTACTCCAAAATTAAAAATTCTGGTGTGACCAGATAATCTACAAAATGTAAAAATCTAAAATCTAAACCAGAGAAATTAATTGACGATATATATTATGTATATTTTTACTTCTAAAGTTTTAGTTAAGAAGTACTAGTAAAATGAAAAAGGTTTTAATGATGCGTGTAATTTGTAGTAGTAGGGGGGTGGTGATACTAGCACACATCAACTCCACCCACATCAACTCCACCCACTGTACTATGATTTACATTAGTACTATATACTATATAATACTACAGTGGGTGGAGTTGATGTGTCGAAGGCTCTGCAGGCTCTGCATAATTATGTAAAATTATGTCAAAAGGCTCGAAGCTCTGCATATGTTTGAAAGACAGCACACATCAACTCCACCCACTGTAGAGCCTTCGACACATCAACTCCTTCCACTGTAGTATTATATAGTACAGTACTTTATAATAGCAAGCAAATATGTAAATTATGTCAAAGGCTGGAAGGCTCTCAAATATGTAAATTAAATCAAAGGGCGCAGACGGAAGGCTCTACATAATTGTCAAATGATGGAAGGCTAATCCCACCCACAATACAACATAATCTCTACCAAATATGTAAATTAAGTCGATGATTGGTTCACCGAAATAATCACATACAGTCAATTGAAGCCTTAATCATCAAAGTAACTATATACATGTAAGAAGGTCAGAAGGTTCACAGACATGTGATATACAATGAACTGCGAGCTAAATCTTAAGTTACACCCATTCTATTTGTTAACGTCTATCAAATACATGTATTTAGATTAAGTCACACGTTTATTTGCTTTTAATATCAATTTTTTTATTTATAATATTTTTCCCCCCCAAAATCATCACTATATAAATAGAGCAAAAAATCATTTTATTTGATCATTTCACCTTTAGATACCACGGGGAGTACTCTCTTCTATAAAAATGGAAACTGTCAGCGTCGTTTCTAATTTATTGGAAGCAAATTGTGATGATGAATTCAAAAAAAACATTTCAGAAACAAAAACTTAAATTTGTTTTACTCTATATAATTTCAACCGTTGTTATAATACTTTTATGTGTAAACACAATACTTCTGAAAGAAAACCAAACTGAAGAGCAGTTGAATATAAGCGATTGTATTCAGTGGAAGTGTTGGAATTCTACAGCATCTCCCCCAAGATGTCCATATGTAGATAGCTATCCACTCGGTGATGAGATTTACGTAAGAATATGTCAGTTGGAGGGTAGCATTACATTAGATATTCGACTATTCAGAGATGAAAAATGGACTGGTGATGGAATTCAGCTTAACAAAATGCAGTGGCAGTATTTAAAGAACTCAGTGGATCATATCGATTCTTCACTGTTGAAGAAATCCATGTGAAGAAATTCCATTTGCTTTCGATGATTATAATAAAAAGAATCACTCATCTGGAATATCAATACAATGTGAAACAAGTATATAACACATCGTATTACACATCTGACAGAATAAACTGTTTCAACGATGGAAGTAGAGCATGAATATTACGATTTGTTTTTTTTCTCTTTGTGTCAACGCTATTTGGGATGATATATATAGTATATCTAAGGAAAGATGTAATGGTTGTGAAATAGATCATCCGTCTCAAACGGAACATCCATGTCTGATGGATTCGACACACATTAAACTAATTACGAGTTTTGAGCTTGTCTATATGAAACTGAACATTCAAGATATTTTTCATACTATGCTGAGAGATCATGACTGTGATCGTGCAGAGATACAAGATTTGGCTGATATCATGAAAATGTATTGCCTAACTGATATTTGGAGGGATAAACTATATTCAGAAATGGAAAGGGATGCTATATCATGCAATTATTGACACATTATGAGTGAAAAGGAAAAGACGCAGTATCTTGAAACTTATTATTATACCATCCGTAATCCTGCGGCATTTACAACGCCTGAAAAACTTTATCAAGCACTAAAATCAAACAAAGACTTTAAATTCAGTAAACATTTTATTTCAAAATGGCTGAGAAAACAGGATGCGTATACATTACAGCGACAGATCCGTCGACCTTTGAAGATTCCTAATATTCGTGTCAGTGGCATCAATGCTCAGTGGAGTATGGATCTTATGGACGTTCAAAACCTATCAAAAGAAAATGACGGTATCAGATTTCTTCTAATATTGATAGACACACTTTCTAAATATTTACGAATTGTAGTTCTTAAACAAAAATCTGCTCGAGATGTTTTAAATGCTATTAAGCAGGTCTTTGAATCTGGTGTGAAATGTCAGACATTACGAAGTGATCGTGGAGGGGAATTTAAGAATCGACAACTACTAAACTATTTAAAAAATGAAGGAGTCAGAATTTTTACGAGTTTGTAAATGCAAAATTAATCCAGCTGTGATACTTAGTCATGCCAAGATGTTGGAAACCACCACAGCCAAATATCCATTCAAAAAAAGCACAGTGAAAATGTATAGTCTTGCGAAGGGGCTGCTGAACATCTCCATCGAAAATATGTTTTCAGGTACCAGACCAGACAGACTCTATGTTGCTTTTGTATCCTCACAAGCAGTGGCAGGAGATTTTACCAAAAATCCATTCAATTTTCAACACTACAACATAAACCAAATCGCTTTGTATAGCGATGGAATTCCAGTAGGTAATACACCCATAAAGCTTACATTTGACAGCGTCAATGGAGATAGCATAGTCTCAGCCTTCGTGAATTTATTTGACAATGCGGGAAAATGGCTCTTTGATGGAGGAAATGCTATAAATAGAAAACAATTTGCAGAGGGTGGTAATGTAATATTCTGTTTTGATTTAGAGCCTACGTTCGAACAAGGAGAGTATTTACCATTACTTAAACAGGGTAATGTACGTCTAGAAGCACAGTTTGGAGTAGCTCTACCAGAGACAGTAACGGCTATTGTGTGGGGGCAATACACCGCTCTTTTCGAAATTAACCAAGCCAGAGATATAATAACCTCGTGAAGTGATGTCGGCTCTCAGCAGTGTGCAACTAAAATGTATGATAGCATGTGATCCACTGATGAAAGACACGATAATTGGTGTTTATTCAGCAGATAAAATACAGAAGTTAGAAGCACAAAGAGGATTAATAGTAAATACAAAGCCATCCGGTCATGAGGGAGAACATTGGTTAGCTGTTTACAATGATGGGAATAATGTGGAAATATTTGACAGTCTAGGAAACCTGAGTGATAAAAGTCTTATTGAATTTCATAAAATACTAGTAAATGACAAAATATACGTTAATCATATCGACATTCAATGTTCCAATTCTTTAGTATGTGGACATTATTCTATTTTGTATCTTTTCCTTAGAGTTCGAGATGTTTCATTTCAAGAGTTTTTGAATTTCTTATCACCTGTTTGTGAAATCAATGATGCATTTGTACTTAAATTTATTACTCGCACATTTTCATTATGCTTAACAAATCATGTATGATATATACATATACACACTTTTTAATAAATAAATACAGAGCATTTTCCTTCTTCGTATTCATTTCATTACTGGATTTCTTTGAAGGATGGCTGATAATGAACATGAAATCGTGACTAAATTTAAAGCTAACAGCAACATAATTGTGACAGGGCAATCGCATGCAGGAAAATCCACATTTGTATTTTCTCTGCTGAAACACCTGGAACTATTTGAATCGGATATTAAGCATATACTATATGTTTTCGGAATTTGGCAGCCATTATTTGAGCAAATGGAGACAGTAGTTAATTCCATTACCTTTCACCAGGGAATTCCAGATAAAAATATTTTAGAAAGATTTTCCAATGAACATGGAAGCATATTACTGGTATTGGACGATGTCATGGGTCAAGGAACAAATAATGTAGAGTTAATGAACTTGTTTACAACTTATTCACATCACATGGGTATAACTGTGATATTCCTACTGCAAAATATTTTTCCTCCCGGAAAGTATATGAGAACCATATCTTTAAATGCGCATTATATAATACTATTTAAGAATCCACGTGATGAGCGACAAGTCAGAACTTTAGGTAGTCAGATTTTTCCTAACCAATCAAAGTATTTCATGGATGCTTATAAGAAGGCGACCGAACTTCCATATTCTTACTTATGTGTGACACTCTATCCTGGCACATCAGAGAGATACCGACTGTCTTCTAACATTTTTCCAGAACAGGAAACAATATTATACTTACCAATGTAGAATTATGTCCTCATTTCTGAAAGACCATTTGGATTTTCTAAGATTGCTAGCATCAACACATAGGAGTCAGCGACTACAATTACTTCACACCATTGACAACGGACAATTTGACATTTTGATAGAAGTCGTATACAACATTCTTCAGGGTGTTTGTTCTCTAACTAAAGACGAGGAAGAAAAACTGAAAAAACACAAACTACTGTTACGAAAATTAATAGAAAGAAAAAAAGCCAAACGTGTTAAAAAACAGATCTTGATACGTATTCAAGCTCTTATACCAACTTTAATATCAGCAGTGAATAGGTATCTATTAAACAATGGCAAAAGAGGTCGTTCTAGTTCCGAAAGAAAAATATCAGAAATTACTGGAGGATCGCATGATCATGAATAATCGCTGCAAGACAAACCCTTCTAAAATAGATGGAGATTTTGAAGAGAAGAAAAGCATCAGTGACCCGAACAACATTAACTTAGAAACAGATTTATACAACAAAGAAAAGTCACAACCTGATACGGAATGTGGAGATAAAAGTGTTGACCAAAATTTCAATAAAAGAACGTATAATAACTTGCAAAATGCTGACACAGAGGAAGTTTTAGAGTCGGTACACCATGACACTCTTAATGGGAAAGCAGGAGTTAATCAAAGTGAAGCGTTACAAACTACTGAAGCATACAGAGATAAATCCGATGACAGCGTCATAAAATTAGCAGTACGTAGCACGCCGACAAGCATCGTCAATCGTCGGAAGGTATCTGCAAGCAGAAGAAAAACATACAGAAAAAAATGGTTAAAATATAAATGAATAGGCATGGAGCAAAGTGATAAGAGATTCCACTGCACGGATTGCAAAAAAAGTTACAAACGCAAGTCAGATTTAAACAGACATATTAGGTCAAAGCAGCAAAAAATCGTTTTTCCTATTTGCGATCATCATTTCAACAGAAAGGATAATTTTAAAACTCACTATCGTCGTTATCATGAGACTGCATCCAATGTCCAAATTGGAGGTAGCCATCATTCCTCATCATCAACTAGAACCAGTACGTCAACGAATGTATCTTCATCAGAAAAAACAAGTGAAGCTGGAACTTCTGAGGAATTACGGGAAGAAGAGTCCGAGGACCGTGAACATGAAATCACGCAATCAATCAATGATCAAGTAACTTCTATCAAGATTAAACCACGACAAATGGAAAAATTTGATCTTCTTGTGTTTTATTCTAATATTAAAGATAAAATCAAAGAATTAATTGTTTCACACTCGCCTACAAAAAAAGGATTAAAGTGGTATCTTGTAACGAGAGTGGAATTTACCAGGGAAAGGGAAGGTCAGGTGGAAAAGGCCTTACCTCATTTTTGCACTATCGTTTATAGACATTTAACCTCAGAAGAATTTAACTTTCACAATATCAATGAATCTTTCCAAAAGATGTTTACATCTAAAGAAGAATTCATCATGAAAGGCTCAGACTGGATTTTTTCCAAAGTAATTTACGTGGAATTATGCTACGTTGTTTACTCGCCATTAAAGGGTGGAACTTATATAAGAGAGCCAAACGAACTGCGAAGCAGCAAATCGTTGGTAAACATAAGAAATACAGATCAAAAATGTTTCCTGTACTCAGTTTTAGCAAAACTTTATCCTGCTAAGCGAAACCCGTCGAGAGTCAGTCATTACTATGCATATACTCATAAAGTAAACATGCGTGGAATCCAATATCCAGTTCGGGTACAGCAGATAACAAAATTTGAAAATCAAAATGATATTTCCGTAAATGTATTTGGATATGAAGATAAGGAAATATTTCCAATGCGTATTACCAAATCAAAAAAAAAATTCATGTCGATTTGCTTTATCTAAGGAATAAAGACATTTTCCATTACTGCTTAATCAAAAATCTCAATCGATTTCTCTTCCGAACAGAAGGTGGGAATTCACGCCATTCACATCACTATTGTCCTTATTGTTTGCATGGATTTGTGAGGAGAGAAATTTTGAATAAACATGTTGACTTTTGCATGTCACTCGGTTTACAGAAAATAGAGATGCCAACGCCTGGAGAAAATGACGTATTAAAATTTACTGATATTGCGAAACAACTTCGTGTGCCATTTGTCATTTACGCTGATTTCGAAACATATGTCAAACCCATTCAATCATGTGACCTAGATCCAAACTCTTCACACACCAGTAATATTTCTGAATTCAAACCTTGTGGCTTTGCTTATCATATAGTTTCTACTGATAAGAGATATACTAAACCGCCTACTGTATATCGAGGGGAGGACATCGTAGAGACGTTCATGGTTCGATTACTCGAAGAAGAGGAAAGAATTCTCAATTTGTTACATATTATAGAACCTATGCAAATCAATGGTAATATAGAAAATTTATTTCAAAGAGCAACACATTGTCATCTGTGTGGGTTGGAATTTATTAAGAAGCATGACAAAGTAAGAAATTATGATCATATTACAGGTGATTTTTTTGGTGCTGCGCATCGGAATTGTAATTTACAATTTAAGCAGGTAGCGTTTATACCTGTTATTTTACACAATCTTAGAGGATTTGACGCTCATCTTATCATGCAACGACTTGGAAAATTCAAGAAAAAACGTATTAATGTCATCGCCAATACTAATGAACGATACGTCTCTTTTACAATTTCAAAATTAAGGTTTATAGACTCTTTTCAATTTCTTACAACATCTTTGGATGTGTTGGTGAAGAATTTGAAATCTAGCGGTGTACAACATTTTCAACAATTCAATGAACATTTACCCTCCGATTCTTGTAAAAATCTTTTATTAAGAAAGGGAATTTATCCATACTCATTCATTACAGACAGTTCAAAGTTTTTAGTCAATAAATTACCCCCCAAACATGAATTCTACAATACTATACGCAAATGTCACATATCAGATGAAGAGTATGAGCATGCGAAAGAAGTTTGGAGAGAGATGAATATCCAAACAATGGGGGAAATATCATGATCTATATATACTTTGTGATGTATTACTTTTAGCGGATGTTTTTGAAAGATTCAGAGATATTTCCATGAAAAGTTTTGATTTAGATCCTGCACAGTATTACACCCTCGCTGGTATGTGCTGGAGTGCATGTTTAAAAATGACTGGTGTGGAGTTAGAATTACTTACTGACATAGAGCAATATCTGATGATTGAAAAGGGTGTGCGTGGTGGTGTGGCAATGATAACATCACGTTTCGCTGAAGCTAACAACCCCTATATTGAGCAGAATTATAATCCAAGCAAACCAAATGTTTACCTTGGATATTTTGATATGAACAACTTATATGGTGGAGCTATGATTGAGTCCCTCCCTGTTAGGGATTTTAAATGGCTGAGTGCGAATGAAATATCAGAGCTTGACATTATGAATGTAGATAAAAATGCGAAAAATGGATATATCTTAGAGGTCACACTTGAATATCCAAGTCATTTGCATGATGTACATAATGATCTACCATTAGCACCGGAATCGTTATCTATCAAAACTGAAGATCTATCTCCTTACTGCCAAGAACTGTATAAGATTTTTCATAAACAGAAAATCGAGGGTGAGATCTCGAGAAAACTTGTTCCTACACTTCGAACAAAGCACAAATACGTTGTTCACTACAGAAACTTACAATTCTATCTTCAACAAGGACTTATTCTGAAAGATATGCATAGAGTAATAAGCTTTGAACAGGAAAACTGGTTAAAACCCTACATAGAATACAACACGAAGATGAGGCAGCAAGCTCAGAATGAATTTGAAGTCTCTCTTTACAAGTCTTACAACAATATAGTTTTTGGGTAAGCATTTTCAAAATTATCTATGTACAGATTGTCATATGATCATAGTTTTCTGACACTATACAGTAAGATATGTTTATTTTCGTTTATCATTACAGAAAAACCATGGAAAATATCAGAAATAGATTGAACTTTAACTTAGTTCATACAAAAAAGGGACTGCAGAGATTGGTTAGTAAACCAAGTTTTGAGAGTTTTACCATCTTCAATAGCGATCTTGTGGGAGTGAAAAACAAAAAGGTCAAGCTTTTACTGAACAAACCAATCTACACTGGGATGAGCATATTGGATCTTTCCAAGCTTTTCATGTATGAATTCCATTATGGCTTTGTCAAAAAACAGTATAGAGAAAATGCAAAGTTACTGATGACGGACACTGACTCTCTATTTTATAGGTAGGTATAGTTATTTCTTGTGATAAAGTCTGTTAACTAATTCAGACGATCATTGTTCTTCACCTTATTTAATTTTGTAGATTTGAAGTTGAAGACATGTACGAGGAGATAAACAAGCATATGGATTTGTTTGACACGTCAAACTATCCGAGAGATCATCCTCTGTTCAGTGAAAAACACAAGAAAGTTGTTGGAAAGATGAAAGATGAAACGGCATCTCATCCAATTCTTGGATTTGTTGGTTTACGACCAAAAATGTATTCATTCATTGTTTACGATGAGAAAAAAACGCAAGTGAAGAAAGCTAAAGGAATTTCCAAATCGGTAGTCAAAAAAGAATTAACTTATCAAAACTACGTAAACTGTCTAATGGACAGTAAATTGAATAGACATTCAATGAACTCTATTCGAAGTGAAAATCATAACCTGTATTTAAAGAACGTCAACAAAATTTCTCTGTCACCGTTTGACGATAAACGATGGTGGTTGGAGCCTAACGGCATTGAGGGATATTCATATGGACACTATGCGACCAAAACTCAAATCGATGAATAAACTGTACAATATGTATTTTGATTAAATTTATTAGCATATGAATGTAAACATGTAATTAAGATAGAGACGTTTGATACAAATCAGTGTTCTGTATTTGAAATAAACATAAAACCTTCGTTCCAACAATTTATTTTACTTTGATTTACAATAAATAGTTAAGCAAAATCGCTTAATTGGAAATAAATAATTAAGGATACAACTAACAATTCCGTATCTGGGAAAGTAACAATCAAAGTCAATATTCTTAATATGCAGAAAGTTGTTTAATTGGATTAAATGAGTAATGGAATAAAGCATGATATTGTTTACAATAGCTCTCCAATTATCACGTTTTTCGTTGCAGAGTCATTAACGTTTACTAAATGAAAACAGTAGGCAATATATAAAGTATAAAATGGAAGAGTTTTTATCAAGAGAGTATACACGTATAATAATTTGCCTAAGATTTATCAATACTGTGTTAACATATCTTAATATTTTGACTTTGCTATCGTGAAAGGATTAAATATGTTGGCAATTAGTTTTCCATAATTTAAAATCAAAATAATACACAAATTAATTGATAAGTCTTAATACAGTATACAATTATATGAGCACATAAAATGGGTAAAGTAATGAATACTCGATCAAGTCGGAAGTACGCTACAAAACATTAGGTCAAAAATTAAAAAAAATTGTTTGCAATTGTCAACCTGTAATTTTTAGAATGAATGGATAGTTTTTCAATTTTATAACAATATTACTTTACTGCTTCCTATTGAATCACAAATAATAGGTTAAAAGGTTTGTCGCATATATTTTAATGGGTAGGATAGTCAACTGCAAACAAACATTTTAATTTTGACCTTACCTTAAGGTGATCATTTCATGACACATAGACAGTGATAAATGTCAACCATACGATTTGTTATTATTTCTAATTGTTGTTTATCTGCATTAAGTTCTTTCTTTTTTCTATCGATTCCTTCCAGAAGAACATCTGCTGACGACGTAAGTTTAACTGTCTCATTAAGTAATTCCACCACGGAGGAAGGTCGCAATGAGTGGATGGAACAAATGTCGGCCATACGATTTTTGATTATTTCTAATTGTTGTTCGCCTACTTCAACTTCACTTATTTTTTTGTCAATTCCTTCTAGAAGAACATCTGCTGATGACTTAAGTTTGACCGCCACATTCTGTAATTCCACCACGCAGGAATGCCGCAAAGATTGGATCTTGTTAAAATAATTAAAAATAGGGTAACTTCTTCCGCTTCTTGGATCGAGTATTAATATTCTTGATTAACACATTTCCTGAATAAATGATTTTTATCTACAGCCAAGATGGTCATGAATCTTAAAAAGCTCCCCCATCTTCGTTATCGTCTGATTCAACAATTGTTACCTTCCTTTTTTTGGGAAGGGTGATTCTGAGCTATATTAAAAAAATAATAATAACACTTGTGGAATTTTACCTATCTACATTCATGTATATCAGCTGTATGAATTATTTAAACGGTTATATACATGTATCTCATCGTCTAAACATAAAGACAAATTTCAAGAAAACTTACCATTGGTGGACTCGGGGGTTGTAGACTTTTTACAAAGTCTCGCACTGCTGTAATCTCTTCCCCCAAACCTGCCATTGCTAGCATGACCTCCTCGGGGATGGAAGTCGATGTTCCTTTTGCATTGTCTGTCAGGAAGAAACAGAAAAGAAAAATGTTAAAATTTTACATTAAAGTATCATCAGGAACGTAAAATCACTTTAATCTAATCTTAATTTAATAATGGATATATTAATGATATAACAGGTAATCGTAAAAGTTTTACATGGTAACATATCAATACTTTAAAAAATTATAACAAAAATAATAAATAAATAAATAAAAACAAAGAGTAGTATCAAAAATACCAAATAATTTAAAAATCATGAATATTTTAGTTTACGTTTTCTGGATAAATTACCATATAAAACAGAGGTTTATTTAATAAGGTTAATAACTTACTTTGAATGTGGAAGTAAACTTTCCGGTTATAATAGCTCATCTTGATAGAGTACTGTCCTTTTCTAATTCTTAGAGAATCATTTTTCTCTATGACAAACATAGGTGTTTCACCATCATCATCAATTTGCTGTGAGAAGACTGCTCTTGCATTCGAAGCCATGACTGCTTTTAGATGCGTCGTCAGTGTTTGAACTTTTTCATATATATATACACTCTCTAATAACCCTTTCAATAATAAATTTCGGTTGAAAAGTTCAAAATATAGCAAACAACTATTTCTTGTAAAGAAGTAAACAGCTTTAGTCTTGCAAATTTTGTGACTCTTGATTTTGATTACTCAGCATATGATATATAAATTATAGTTGAAAAGTTCAAAATATAGCAAACAACTATTTCTTGTAAAGAAGTAAACAGCTTTAGTCTTTAGTCTTGCAAATTTTATGACTCTTGATTTTGATTACTCAACGTATGTAAGGATGTGTATTGCCAATTACCCTGTTGTTCGTAACCTTTGCCTCTGTTTGTTGGTTTTTTTTTTTTTTTTTTTTTTTTTTTTTTTTTTTTTTTTTTTAAGATTATGTAAACGTAAACCATTTTCTTATTTTGCTTGGACTTACCAAGGTGGAGTTCATAGGTTGGTGAAATATTATGGTAATGTCAGACTTCGAACTTTTTATATATACAACTGATGAAAATTTGATATGATAGATATTTTTACACAATAAAGTTTTAATGTATATAATAACTTCTCGACCATTGACTCGTCCTTGAAAACAGTACTGTCTGATAAACAATATTTCAGCATTAAATTTTTAATTAAAGCTAAATTTAAGATTGAAAGATTGCAAATTAAGAACTTATTAATAAAGAAGTAAACAAAACATATCAAGTTATTAAGTTCAAAATATATATAAAATCGTAAAATTAAATGGAATTGAACACAAACAGACTGTTTTATATAAATAAATATATATATATCCCATTATATCTCATTTAAATTGAAACAATAAAATCGGGCTCGAAATTCATTAAATGCGAAGGAACACGCCGAAGTGAAAAGAAAATGGCAAACATGAACATGTGTACCGTTTCTTTCATTCTTATCATCATGCTGTTTGCTCGCATGCATGGCAAGCCTTTGGACTCTATTTGTGATAGTGCTGGAAAATGCATGTGGAATGGTGGAGGATGGTACAGGGGCTGTATTGATGACATCCCCATCCTTTACTTTGATCGCTTCGACGGCGATGGACTCTTGGATCTCCGAGACTGTTCAGTACAAGTTGTGGCGATTGAAATTACACCATTAAGGTGTAAGGACCTGAATCAGCATGTTGTTACAGATAGTGGAGTGACATTTTATTTGGGAGAGGCAAAAACCGAATGTGTAAGCATTTGAGTATTTTCTTAAACGGGGGGGGGGGGGGTCATGTTTCTCATGTTTTGGTAACTAATACATAAAGACATTATAGAGTTAGATTAATATCTGCATAACAATTTTGCAGCATGTTTCTCCCTCCACCGAGGTCCCTCATCAGACTACTCTTCAAAGCATCGACAACAGTGAGGTAAACAAAATGAAAATATAATCCATTTCTCTGCTTAAAAAATAAAAATGATATAGTAAAGTTAGACTAATTTCTAAATTACATTTTTACAGCATGCCTCTGACACTTTCCCTCCCACTACAACTGGAAGCGCAAGGAATAGTAAGGTAAAAATGAAAATAGAATACATGTTGATTTCTTTGAGTGACTAATAGTCATGCTAAAGTTAGACTAATTTATGAATTACTATTTTACAGCATCCCTCTACCTCCCCAGCCATTGCCAGCCATGCCATCACCTTTGAGAGCACACAGATTAGGGAGGTAAAGAAAATATTTATTGTTGTTTCTTTGGGTAGACAATAAACATGGTAAAAATAGACTAATTTATAAATAACAATTTTGTAGCATGTTTCTTCTTCCTCCTCTGAAATTCTCCATCCGACCACCCTGCAGAGCATAAGCAGCAGTGAGGTAAACAAAAGGAATATAATCCATTTTTCTGTTTAACAAATAACCATGGTAAAGTTATACTAATTGATAAATTACAAAGTTAAAGTAAATAACTTATATGCCTTTTACAAAAGACAAAAGGATGTATTTCCAATCAGAATAATACAATTTAATCAAGAATGGATTATAAATATCATCATAATTATATATTTATTTACTTTGTAGAGTGAAAATGGGAACGACTTCACTAATGGAAGGACCTTCACCATCATTATAAGTAAATATTTGGGTTAAATGTTTTTTTATTTACCTTTATACAATTAGGTAATCAAGTAACTACATAAGAAAGTCTTCATTATATTTCAGCAGTGTGTATTTACCAATCAGGTTTGGCATTTTTATCCTGCCTGAGTTTAGCTGTGTATGCTTTATACAGACGCTTAACTTACAATAGCATGTGGAGGGGGATAACTGGTTAAATGTTTTTTATTTAACTTTATACAATTAGGTAAACAAATAGCTACATAAGAAAGTCTTCATTATATTTCAGCTGTGTCTATTTGCCTGTCAGCTTTGGCATTTTTATCCTGCCTGAGTTTAGCCGCGTATGCTTTATACAGACGCTTTGTGGAGGGAGATAACTGCAAATCTTCATACTGAAGAAATACTTGATGAAAATCTGTGAACTTTATTTTAAATACACAGCTTTATATGTGCTGTTTTTTTGCTTGTAGGTGTGGCTGGCTTCCTAACATTTATTTGCAATCAAATCATTATTATTAAGAGGAAAGTAACAGAGATATATGATATTTTCAAACACATTTATATTCAACTGAAGATTTTTGTGAAAAAAGTATTTGAAGTTAAGCAGTCAAGTAAAAAGAAATTGAAAAATAAGTCTACTCAGCCAATAAATCAGAAAATATTACCCCCAAGAACTAGAAAAAGAACACAACGTTTTGGCATCGACTATAGTGTGTACTAATGGAAATCTGTCAAGTACTTAAGGAGATTCTACACATTAGATTTTATATGAATAATTTGATCATGGAAAAAGAACTGAACTTGATCTAGGAATGGATATAAATTCAAAATGCATCAAATTTATAGCCAAATATTATTTTTGTTAAGTAAGTACATTTTATCTAAATGTCATTTCATCTGAAATTCTCCCTGCATTCAATTACAATAATTGTATATTTCAATTTTCAAACATCACATTTTAACAATTTATCATATTAAACCATGATGTATAGAGTCACCTTAATGTATGGCTAAGTGTACCTCTTGTGGTTGAGGAAACATGAAATGATTGCTGATATTATTTGATAGAAAAAACCTTTACAAATCTATTCCACTGTTTTTTTCAGCAAGTTTAATAACATCCATCATTTGCATCTTCATCTTTTGTATCGTTCATCATTGTAAACGTCATATACGGCGACAGCATAATTTACAAGCAGACATTTTGGCTCACTATATTGATGATGACGATGAACTAGAAATATACAGATACGGAAATAGATTAGGGTTCGGAGAAATTGATTCAACTTCTGAATCATTGTAGTTTGTTTGTTCAAAAATGTACTCAACAATTTAAATTTATATATCATTCTTTATACTATTATTGTGGGTGCATAATTTTAAGACTATTTTAAATGTTTAAGCAAAATTAAATTTTCTGTTGACACATTAGTAGGTTTATATGGAAATGTGAATATATGTGAGATAAGTAAACAATGATGAAGGATGACATTGCTTGTTTACTCATACGTTTGTGTCTATATTTTCCGCTTCATGCTTAATAGTTATAGCTCATTGCTCTTGCAAGATTTGTTCTTCAATCTTTTATACTTGTATGCTTTATATCTTATAAAGCAAAAAGACCTAAACTTGGTCAGTTGTATCACAATTATTATTTTTTTTTACATCCTTATATTCACTAACTACTATATTCAAATGCTTAATCTGCTCATTTTTCCAAAGTGTTCTTATAACTTCATATCTTTCCATATATACACAATCATCTAGTATGCTTAATTAATGTTTTGATAAATACTTCTTTTCGTAGTTTATTAATTGTATGAATTCTTATCAAAATTATATTTAAGTTCCGCTAATACATGTATTTTAGTTTTGCTTATTTTCATTTTTGTTTCAATGTTGCAAACAATCATTTTATGTAATATTGTAAAATTTTGTTGAATTTTTCATTTTCATTTCAGTATTATAAATAATCATTTGATGTACATTTGTGATTGATAGTGATTTTATGTATTTTTATTTTTTTACATACATGAGGCATGGAAACTTTTTTTTTTTTTGTTTATGATACAGTTGATAGTGAGTTTATGTTTTTATTCCAGCATTGTAAATAATCATTTGATATACATTTGTGATTAATAGTGATTAATGCTCTTATTTTATTTTTTGTTGTTATTTTTATATACATGAGGCATGTTGCAATAGACATTTTTATGATGCAATTATACAATCATTTTATGTACATTTGTAATTGTTGTTAATTATATATATTTTTGGTTTTTTTTTTTTTTTTAGTTTTATATATACAAAAGATGTACTGATATTAATGTTCTTTAGTATTGCGCTAATAAATGTTAAATGATTCCTGTTAGCTGGAGTTCTGTTTTATGGTAGATCTGTAAGAACATATAGTAAAGTCTAAGCCTTTTGCATATTATCATATGGGGTGGAGTTAGATCTTGAGCCTTTTGACCTTATTTACATTTTTCGTAGATGTTATATATTACAATAGGCGAGGTTGATTATGCAGAGCAATCAAGCCTTTGACTTAATTTACATACTTCGTAGACATTATATAGTACAGTATGCTAATCGACACTTCAAGCCTTTTGACTTAATTTACATATTTCGTAGGTATTATATAGTACAGTAGGCGGATGACATTTCAAGCCTTTTAGTTAATTTACATATTGCATAGGTATTATATAGTACAGTAGGCGGATGACATTTCAAGCCTTTTGAGTTAATTTACATATTGCATAGGTATTATTTTACATAATTATGCAGAGCCTGCAGAGCCTTCGACACATCAACTCCACCCACTGTAGTATTATATAGTATATAGTACTAATGTAAATCAAAAGGCTCGAAGGCTCTGCATAATTATTATGCAGAGCCTTCGACACATCAACACTCCACCCACTGTACTCCACCCACTGTAGTATTATATAGTACAGTGGGTGGAGTTGATGTGTGCTAGTATTATATAGTACAGTGGGTGGAGTTGATGTGTGCTAGTATCACCACCCCCTACTACTCATATATCATAAGAACATGCAACCAATTAAATAAGTCCTCAATTTTCAATTCTTTCTCGGATTTCACAACTTTAAACAAATCTAAAACTAAGTCATTTGGTATATTGGAAATAGTAGGTACTGACCCACTGTTCAAGTCTTCGAGAGTTATTCTAAAGTGTTCCATGCTACCTATATGTCATAATCTAAGACAGTACGATGTTTTGATACATCCTTTGGATCTTCAAGTGGGTACAACTTCCAGTATGTCTCAGTAAAATCAGTAAAGCCCAATTTCTTGTTAGATTTCTCAACATTAAGAATGTCAATGAAGTGTTCAATCAGATTTGTTTTCATTTCTCGAAAACAATTCAGTTATTAATCATACATTAAACTATATTGCCACATAAATAATAAAATACTTAGCCTTATATAAAGAAATAATGTCATTAATAATAATTAATATAAGAAGTAAAATTACACTTATAGTTACAGTAAGTTACAAGACTAACGTATAGAATATATACACAGATAAATATACTAGATATGTATAAGTTACAAGTGAATTTGGGCTGATTTACTTTTATCCCACCACAAAGAAATCCTCATAAAACAGATGTTTCGTGTAGAACAATGAACATTTATGAAGGCTCCACCGTCTAGGTTACTGTTAATAGCTTATATATATGATTACATCATGTGTGAACTACTTGTAGTTGGAATTTCCTCCGTTTACCGGAAGACGGGTTACGTCCCTTGCCACATGATACCTAGTTACCTACCGACATCTCTGCCGTTTTTCTCGAGAAGTACCGTATGGATTTTTAAACTTGAACCAGCATTAAGTAAACAAATAAAACGCCTTCAATTAATAAATATCAAAGTGGAAATATGTATTAATGTTATATTCCTCACCAAAAGCAGTTTTGGGCTTCTATTGAGATCATTTTCATTTAAATGTTTGGAGAAATAAGGGAAAACAATTTGGGTATAAAATACATCTACACATCGCGGTCATAGTATGCCTGCTACGTAAATAAACGAACCGCAGCGCCACCTATGATCGTGAGCATTGCTACCTCCTGTGAAAATTCGAGGGTATTTTGTTTGTTGACTGTCTGTGGTTTCCCGAGGGAGTAAAAAGCCTGGACTCGGACAATGATATTTAAACTCAGTATGATATGCGCACAAGCGCGAGAATTGTCGTATTCTTAATCTGTAGCTTTCGGTCTGTAAAAAAATCTTATCGTTTACCATATTTATTTTCGGTCAAAAACTGGTGTTTTCACTCCAACGTACAAAATGTAAACAAAAGCTTTGTTTACATAGCAATGAATTGTAAGCTCATTTACTTTACGTCGCTACTTTTATTTTTATTGTTTTATCATAATTCATTATTTTATCACATGCTGCGCTCTCCCCAACGGTCGCACCGTAATACATATTATTGTATATAAAGGCCCAGTACTGCCACGTTACTACTAGCACTAGCTAGTAGGTTAACCTTTTAGCTCAGTCAAGCTAGATAACCAGCCGCCCTCATTTGCATAAAAAGAAAGTGCATTCAGTTGAACCGCCCAGCGGGGGGGGGGGGTAGTAGGGTTTCATTGGGGAATAGCTTGCTTTGCTCTCCATTTCTTAGTAAAATATGACCAATTAGTGGTACAAGTTTAACTGTCATAATTTGGTAACGGTGGGAGATATTTACTTGAAATAACCTACATTAGTTAGACCGATATTTGTTCCGATAATTTCAATAAAAAAACTGATTCTGAAATGATTCAGAAAAATGAATATATTGCTAATTGCTTCGAAAAAACGTACTGAGAAACATGAATTTTTAACAACAAAAAATGAAATTTGAAAGTGTTAATAGAATCTGCATCTGGTAAATTTAGTGCCAAAATAAAACCCTTTAATTACATTTTACAGTTTGACCACGGACGGGACCCACTTGCAATTAGTGATAAAGATAATGGCTTCTTTATCGGCTAGGGGTGTTGTTCCTTAAACTGTCTTCAAAGCCAGGTCTGGTTGTTTGAAAAAGTCAAGTGCTGGTTAAAACTAATAAATCAGACCTGAGTCTAGGTGAGTGGTATTCAGGGTTAAATGTTCATAGAACCAGACTGCAATTATCGATATAACTGTTCACAGTACATGTAAAATGGGTAAAGAAAAACTTAAGTGCCTGTCCAATTTTCAATTCAGAAAAGGTAGTGTGCCACACAACAAGAGAAAGAAATTTCAAGAGCAATTATCCTGAATCGAAGAAACCACAGACAGTTAGGCTAAGTAGTGAGCTATATGATGAATTGGATGCAATTACTAACAATGGGCAGTTAATGACTATTAATGACGCAGAGGGCAGGGACAGCAACATGATGATTCTGAGACCCCGGGGGAGAGAGCCCAGGGCCATTGATTTATACGGTGACAGTGAAGCTGCAGGAAGCCCAGAAAGTGAACAATAAAAAGACTTCCGAGTAATGGAACGATTCATTTAAGGATCATCGATCCCTGAAACCAACCTGTGAAGGAAGTCTAGATTGGAACTACTCTCGCGACCAAAAACGAGGTTTGGCATGGATAACATCTCTCCACTGCGGGTACTAGAGTCCTCCATGTAAGCTCTATGAGGAGGTAAAGTCCCCATGTCCAGGGAGGAAAGCGGCACGCCTCAACTTGGCCATGTCGGTGGGTTGTATGGGCACCTGTCTGACGACCGAGGGGATGCGCGGAATGCTCCGCTCAGCCAATATCCACCCAGAGTCAGCCAGTAGTATGCAGGAAACGGCGAACAAAGTCGGGGGAAAATACTGGAAACAAATCAACATAGTATAAGAGGTATTCGTCAAAAATTTCAAGAAAACACTACAAATTGTGGGCTTCTTGCAACCTCAACTATACGAGCGGAGGGGGACGCAAGATACAACAATTCAACATACAGCGCCGTCGGTAAAACTTCTTTTCAGGCAGCAACTCAAGTGACTTGCACTATGTGTGAAAACGTAACCAGTAAAAGAGCCATTGGAAATCCTCAGTGTTACCAAAAAAACTTTAAATTGAACATGAATGGAGCTAAATTTTTAGGTCACCTGAGTCACTCAGGTACCTTGACTTCAGCTGATGTCCAGTTGTTGGAAACTTTGGAAAATTTTCTCTTGTGTTTAAACATAAAACGGAAGTTTTAGTCATCTTCGAACCTATCACTTTCATAGTTAAATTAGTATATAACAAATGCATTGTGATGCGTATACATGAATCAAAATAACTGTATAACCGTTTATCTATGATCTCATTACATAACATACACTTTGTTTCCATTTATCTTGAACATTTGGAACATAACTGTATATATAAATATAATTAGCGTACTCTTCTCTCTCTCCCTCCGTGGCAGTCTCCGTGCTTTCCTTTCCTCTGTAGCCGTACTTGTAGTAACTGTGGAAAGAGAAATGTTCAAGGCTGATCAACCCTTTGAAGTAAGGCGTATGGGGGTCGATGTGCTTGGGCCAGTATGAGTAGGGGATGCAAACACAACTTCTCCAGAGGTTGTGGGTGTAATGGTTCGTTTGTATCTAATTAAACGCATATGACATAATGAAAATATCATATCTTGATGTAACCGAGCAGAAAGGAGGCAGATGGTGATTTCAGTCGATTTATTAAGTAGATAAATAAAGCATTGACCTATAAACAAAGAAATAATACATTAGACATAAAATATAGTTTTACGTGTACATTTAATATGTTTAGTTTCTGAAATCTTTAACAATAAGCTACCGTTTCTCCAGTATTCATTTAAAATATAAAACATGTTATGTAACAATTTAATATCTGAACCTACAAACAAGTTTTAGAAAATACTATAACTAGTTTAACTGCAAAAATACGCTAAGGTATAAACTTTGCAATTAAAATAAAATGCCCAAATCACTAACATGGTAGTAAAGAAATATATAAGTAAATATAATATTAACATACCACAAGATGTAGCAGATATACTCTGGATTGACTGACGATGAAATACTGCCTAATTTTACTTAGTTTAAACGGTTACTTATATCAAATAGAGAATTAAATTTATTGGATAATGAAAATAAGAAAGACCAATGAAATTAGAGAACCAATGAAAAACGAAAGACTTTACTCAGCCAACTCAATCCACTGTGTTTAACAAAAACGGATAATAAAATAGATAAGACGAATAAATACATATAGAAATATGTTTGATACTATCACATTTGTGTAAACCTAGGTTGCATGGATTTATGACGGTACGACTAAAAACCTGTAACAATTAATAACATTTTGAGACGACCCCTGATACAGCGCATGCGATACTTACACTTGTATAAGAAAATCTGCAAAAGTCCTATCGCTGACGATCTTCAATTCCCACTTCATATCATTCCATTGTTGTACTACATCTCCGATGTTAACATTTTGGCTATGATACCGTCGCATTCTTTCTAGTTTTCTTTTTTTCGTCGTCGAAGGTTGTTAGCTTCGGCGCCATGATTGTTTAGTCAGGTGATGTATTCGTTATCAAAATGTAAACAAGCCATAAGACTCGAGTCTTGTTTACATTACGAACTATTCAGGCTCGGTGTACATCCTTACGACATTGAATTTGACTTAAATTTTTGGGTTTACTATTTCATTTAGATTAGTTTAAACTATTTTAGGCATTAGAAAGAAAACTTGAAAAGGACTATGTGCGGTATGGTCAAATATCTGCCCCCGATTTCAACCAATTTTTAGATAGTATCGTATTAAAATAAAATCTTCACAAATCATTGTATAGAGGATGCCAATAACTTTAATCTTGATTTTAGTCATCATTGCTCACTCGCTGTTTATCTATGACGTCACCTAAATGACCTAATTCCCGCAAATTTGCAAACAAATGAAGATATTCTCATTTTTGCTCTATATTTTGCATTCGGAAGTATAGAGCGCAGGTCTGCTCAAGTGCGATTTTAACATATGTTTTTCTTCAGATAGTTATACATATCATACTAAAAAATGGTACTTGAGCAAGCCTGCGCTCGATGTTTCCTAGTCGAAAAATCATCGGAAAACACCCATAGTTTGCCACAAAACATCAATTTATCAAAATAATGCAATATTCATGACGTCATTTCTACATTATGATGTCACTTTGGTGATAACCTTTTACACCTTTATTTCCAATATGATTTTAACTATCTTTCACCTTATCTTAAAGCTCTTTCTAGAACTTTGATTTTGGGGGGCAAAAATTGCATAAAACCGCACTTAGTCCTTTGCAAAAATCGTGTCCAAGTCCCTTTAAATCTTGTCTCTATATTATTTAGATTAAGTTAATATATGCCTTCACTGTGGTAGAATTCACACGTGAATTCAATGATTCAATCACTCCCTCATAGGCCACCGCAGCATCTACTGCTGCAGTCTGTAAAATATGAAATTATCTCAATATGATAATTATTTCTTAATAATAAAACTTTTATTTGATTTGGAAGAAATAATTTTCATTAAGAAAGTATTGGTCAAATATTAAAATTTTTATTTTTCTGTAAAAAATACTGCAATGGGGGATTTGTTTTTAACAAAATAGAATTCTGACCTAATAACTAGCGCCTATTATGGGGAGTGCCATTTTTGAGGAAAATTTAATCGCCAATTTGATGAAATTAAATGTGTGATTTTAATATATAACAAGATCCAATCATACATCTCTGAATTTGAACAATCAAACAGCTTAAGTCCCTGAAACGTTCTATGTGCCCAATTTTTCCCATGCACTCTCAGTGTGTTTACAACGCGTTCAGCATTTGCTCACCTTTCAAATAGTGTTCACTTATCATTCAGTCAGATATTATATTTAGGCTTATAACAATATTGTACATACAAATAGTTTGTTTTTTTTCCTCTTGATTACCGACGAAACATAAGGGTACATTGAATGCTGTGCTTTGAGTGGACATTATGTCACGGTTTTAAACTAACTTGAATTATTTGCTAGCCATGTGGGCTACTAAACTTTGTCATTCCAAGGGCCCACATAAAAATTTAGTTGCCCACACTTTAAATTTATAAAGCTTAAAAAAAAGAGTTTATTTTTTATCTCATTTAATAATATGCCTCAATACATGTAAATACATTCATATCAAATTTTGATTTTTATTAAAATTTTCAAACACTTCATTTTCTGAAATTCATAACTCCAGCCTTCTTAATCAACCACATGTCTTGTTATTTCTATACATCTGTATTGGTTAATCCATTTCCTATTACAAAAAAATCCTTTTCTTTTGGCTGGCTGATACAACCGTTACCATAAATCGAAATATTACAACAATTGTGGCAAAATATTGCAAATTGGGTACCCTCATTGTACAGATAATTCCTCCTACAGTTTTCAAGACAAGAAGTTGTTCTTTTGGAGGTCACTTGTACATATATCAGAGGTGTGCATATTGCAAGAATTTTGATTTCTGATATTTTATTTTAAAAAATACCAGCTTTTGAACTTAGTCATTTTTTAATTAGCAAAATATTGCATATAGGGTACTCTCATTGTACATATAACTCCTCCTACGGATAACTCCTCGTACAGTTTTAAATATAGGAAGTTGTTCTTTTGCAGATCAATCGTTCATGTATTAGAGGTGTGTGCTTATTGCTAGGATTTTGATTTATGAAAAAAAAAAAAGCTTTTGAACTTAAGTCATTTTTTGGCAAAATATTGCATATAGGGTACTCCATTTCACAGGATACTATAGGTACTATTTATCAATTCAGGGTTGATATGTATTATATTATTATGGATACAGTTCACATTATTTAAGAAAACCCGATTTGCTGTCACATTTACAGCTTTTCACTTGTTTAAGGTTTAAATCTAATTTTACAATGCCAGATTAATGATTTATAAAATAATTCTTTCCTGTATACAGACCACAAAAATAATTAAAACCTCACAATCGTCAAGGAAGATAGTCACCGTGAGTGACTCATCAGGAGAGATCGACATAAAGTTTTGGAGTACCAAAACGAATGTCAACCCATTTGAGGCAGGTACCATGTTGGTAATTAAATCAGTAAAGGTTGACCACTATGGAGGAAAAGCATCATTGAATTCAACTCCATCAACATCAGTTGAGTAATATATTGTATAAAAAAGTGTCCACTTCTTGCATTTATATAATATGTATTACGGTATGACCGTTTGGGGCGAGCGCAGCAGGTGATCAAAAAAGGAATTATGATAAATCAATAAAAATAAAAGTAGTGACGTAAAGTAAATGAATTTGAATGCAAAATAAAATAAACATAACTATTTTTTCCAGTAAATTTTCATTATTCATAATTCATAAGATTTTTTATTTATTTATATACTGGTCGCACGCCAGCATATCTCATAATTTATCTCAAAAAAATGTTGTTGAATAATTTCCTCTTTTCATGCAGCAGACATTTTTTTCTTAAACTTACATATAAAATTCGACTTATCACAGAGTCCCCCCTCCCCCGTTTAAAAAAAAAATCAAATTTACGTATCAAAAAATTTGTTGTTCATATAAGGAAAATGGATCCCCCGGGAGCATGTAATAAATAGTAGTGAAAATAAAGACTCAGAATATAAAAAATTAACTGATGATAATGAAAAGCCATCTATTGTATGTTATAAACCTTTGATTGTAGTGTTATATTTCACTTTCAAAAAAGTAGGTCAATGAATTTTGAGATTTGTGTCTTTCATCGTTTTTAAGCAATTTCAATGTTTTTGCAATTTGTATCTTACGAATATTGTAATGAATAAGTGAGGTAAAACCAACATAACATATGCAAAATTATGTAGACTAAAATATAAAATCTTAACTTTTAATATTATTGGTATTTCGGTCAGACGAATTCATGATATTTCGTCCTCGAGATTCATCCAACCCGAATTAATAGATTGGACAAATTTCTTCACCTACCTTCGAAGTGAACTAATAGAGCATGCTAGTGAGCAACACGATCTATCAAGTGAGGCAGATGGACTTGACTGACAAAATAGGAAGAAATTGCTGCTCAGAGATCAAGAGACTTGACTTTGTGTAAATGACTGCCAAATATCATGGTGCTGTGACTGTATAAAGTTTTTTTTTATTATGTTTTATGTGCATTGTTATTTTGCAGGTATCGGTATGGTTTTTTTTTCAATGTTCTACTCACTAATTTGTATTTTATATTTTATTTTAAACAGGGTTATGTACATTTTATTATGCCCCCCTTCGAAGAAAGGAGATATTGCTTTGCTGCTGTCTGTCGGTCGGTCCACCAACAGTTTCCGTTCATTTTCTTCGCAGAGGATGAACGTATTGAAATGAAATTTAATACACGTATTTAACATGATAATATCTAGGTCAAGCTCGATATTGGGTACGATCGAGCAATTTTCGACTGAGTTATGGCCCTTGGACTTAGAAAAATCCCAGTTTTTTGCAGTTTCCGCTAATTTTCTTCGCAGAGGATGAACGTATTGAAATGAAATTTTGTATACAGGTTTGTCATTATAATATCTAGATCAAGTTTGATATTGGGTACAATCGAGCAATTTTCGACAGAGTTATGGCCCTTGGACGTAGAAAAATTCTAGTTTATGCAGTTTCCGCTCATTTTCTTCGCAGAGGATGAACATATTGAAATTAAATTTGGTATACAGGTTTATCATGATAATATCTAGGTCAAGTTTGATATTGGGTACAATCGAGCAATTATCGACAGAGTCATGGCCCTTGGATGTAGAAAAATTCCAGTTATTTGCAGTTTCCGCTCATTTCCTTAGCAGAAGATAAACATATTGAAATTAAAGTTGGTATACAGGTTCATCAGGATAATATCTAGGTCAAGTTCGATATTGGATGCGATCTAGCTATTTTCGAGTTATGCCTCATGGACATAGAAAAATTCCAGTTATTTGCAGTTTCTGCTCATTTTCTTCGCAGAGTGTGCACATATGGATATGAAATTTGATATACAGATTTATCTAAATAATATCTAGGGCAAGTTTGATTTAAGGTATGATAGAGCAATTTACGACAGAGTTATGGCCCTTGAACTTAGAAAAATACCAGTTATTTGCAGTTTACGTTTGTTTTCTTCGTGGAAGTTTCCAAGGGAGGGGGGCATAAATGTTTCACAAACATCTCTTGTTTTATTCTGTTTAGTGGTCTCATTTTTTAAATGGACAGTGGAAGTCCATAGTATTTAAGGAGGGACTAATAAACTTTAAATGCATAATAAAAATATTTTGTTTAATTTGCTGTTAAATAGTCACTAGGCAGCCTAATGGCATCCTAACGACATTGGGTGTCTTAAGCAGAGGCCTAATTATGTTATAAGCAGAGTTCATATTGCTTGGTGCCTAAAGCCCAATGGTGGCCTAATCCTGTTGGGTAGCAGGAAGCCCTATTATTTGGAGCCGAACAGATGCCCAATAGGAGCCTAACTATGCTAGGCTATTACCTAGTATAAATGTAGGACGAAAGAATGTGTTTACTAGGAAGCCCTATTATTTGGAGCCGAACAGATGCCCAATAGGAGCCTAACTATGCTAGGCTATTACCTAGTATAAATGTAGGACGAAAGAATGTGTTTACTTACTGTGATATTGGTGTATAATACAATTTGTAATACAAAAGTATGGTGTTGTTCTTAATTGACCTATAAAGCTCATAAATCCGTCACTTGTGTTTCGAGTAGCACATGTTTGTGATGGGTGAGGTAAAAGTGGAGTTGCATTGCGAGAAGTAACGTATGGTGGTCAGGCATTGATAAAGAAATAGAAAACGTCACAAAATCATGTAGTGGGTGTTCAAATTTTTTTAAAAATCCGACCAAGGAACCAGTACATCCTTGGGAATGGCCGTCAGCACCTTGGCAGAGAATACACATCGACTTCGCCGGACCGTTATTAAATAAGAATTTTCTCATTAAGGTGGATGCGCACTCAAAATGGCCTGAAGTTTTTCCAATAAAAAAAATAACATCCTTTAAAACCATTAAAATTTTGCGTACAGTATTCGCACGAAATGGATTCTATCAGACAATGGGCCACAATTTACATCACACAAATTTGCTCAACAAAGTTGAGTGATGTGGCCAATAGTCGACTACTGTGTTTGCTGTTATGTTGAATTAAGTTGCCATGTGACACCTTCTACACCAAGTATGTTTGTAATCCTGTGAATCAAAAGAATTGTGATGCGAGAACAATGTATTTAGATCAAAATGGCAAACTGTTTTAGTCTGTGTCAGTTGGATAAAACAAAAGATTTTTAATCAGGTTTCAATTTTTGTCTTTAATTTTTAAAACAATAATCAAAGGCCTGAAGGGCCATAATGGCTTACGGGTTTGATATGACTATATTTACATGGATCGAGTATGATTCCCTCTATTTCCAACGGAAACTTTAGTTTATTTATAGCTCTATAGAAAGTAACTAGCTACATGTAATTCATAGATCTATAAAAACTAACAGGACCAATATCAACATACCCCATTTGTTGATTGGTCGAACCTAAGTGACCGAAACAGACAGGATTGAAATCTTGACGCCTCTTTTATCAATTGATTGAAACCCCCATTGCTTTTAGGAAAATCATAGACTGCATAAAATAATAACGATGATGTCAGACTCAAACTCCAATATGAGACAATTTGTTTCTTTCTTTTATCAAACGACTGAAGTATATTAAGGAAGGAGTCTTTTTATTATCAAACATACCTCTTATAATAAGAAATGCATGAAATGTTGACACAGTCAAACGGATCATATTACTTAATGATTCTATCAGTTTAAATAAATTTGACCTTTTTGTTTTCGGATAAAGGTCAGGTCAAGGTCACTACCTTTTTCTTTAACGTAAAGAGTGATAAAAATAAGTGTAGCTCTTTATAGTTCTGTAGACATTTGTTTTAGATTTGAAGATTCAAATCTTCAATGAAATCATAGACCATGAGAGTGTCTATCAGCTTATACTACTAAATTGGAACAAATATTTATACTAAACTTGATAATGCTTAGCCCGCATTTCCTCTAATTTTCTTAAATTTTGAAGAAATTTTGATTATTTTTTTATGCTTCCAATAATAAAATATTTCTAATTTTTATGTATTATGAAGACTTTATATAAAGATATAAATTGACAGAAAAGCTAATATATTGACCGTTTCATAAGAGAGAAAAACTGATTTTAGTGATTTTTTTCACAAAAATCAATGTATAGAATGGGCGCTTTAAAAAGCTTATAAAAATGTTATTTGATAGGCAAATCATATTTTAAAAACATATTCTGAAACCCAAGTATCATATTATTAGTTCACATTAGTAAAAAAAAGTCCAACATTATTATTATTGTTTTTAAAATGCTAAAACAGACTCATTATATATATATAATCTGCAGCAATTCTGAATTGCGCAACATGTTATATTTTCCTACGCCAATAATATAGTCCTTGTTCCATTCTAAACATTGATAACATTTTTCTATGCCAAGTTGTATGATAGTAAAAAAGAAAAAAAAATATACTATTTTAATTTCCTTTCATCTTGATTTAATGAACAATTAATCAAATTTACGTTTGACAAGTCGAAAACCAGAAAAGACTCCTTCCTTAACTGTAAATTCATTCAACTATATAGGACACAAAAACACTTAAAACCAACATGCTCTCAAATATCAGTATACCTTGTATTCCTACGCACTATGAACTTGCGCGAGAGTTGGTGCACGGTGCAACGTAACAGCGCCACAGCCAGCGCGAACTCGCTGCGCGTAAAAATATGCATGTTATCTACTGTAATTAATGAATTCTCATGAAATCTACACCAACAAGTATTATTCCATTTTATTTGTATTTCATAAATGTATATTTATTCATATTTTTCTGGTTTTTTTTCTACTTTTTTAAGAGGCTGACCTTCACAAGCTTTTATAAGAAATATAGATCAGATCACAAGGCAGTTCTAACACCTTCTGTTTTATTTTTTCCCTTTGTACAGAGATAAACTTTTTGGGGGGGGGGGGGGGCAAAAAACAGGCAGAACTATGCTATTACAGCAAACTTGTTTTGACACCAAATTTAATTAAAATCAATTACTGCACTATAACTTTGCAGTCAGTCTCTCTTCACGTGACATATGTACACAGTCATTTTCAGAGGCATTCTATACGATGTCTCTATGTTATAGTAATGTGACATCGCTTCCGTATATGACTTGCAATCAAGCTTAACTGCATATTGTTTTCTTATTTGAGTACATTTGGTCTCAAGTTTCCAATATTTTTACGACAAATAAACAGTTCAATCATAGCACAACCAAGGTAAGTCCATCGAGGGAACATTGTGCTATTTTTAGATCTTGGAAAATCCCCAACATTCGACAATGGCGGAGGTGTCAAAGAAGGCACATTATATTAAAACAAGTAGTAATTGCCCCTCTATTTATGCATTTATTACCGATTTATAATCCCAGTTTCAATATGTCTCAATCATAAGTTCAGTTCTTTAACCGTTAAACACATTCCCCCTTGCTGAGATCGATGTCGATCGAAGTTAGCGTCGCTCTCTGCGGGTGCATATGTTTTTATGAAGATTGAACGAAATAACGACAACTTTACATTTACTTATCACTGTTAGGATATGAAATAATTGGGAAAAGATTTGTTGCTTATAATACATGTAAGTATGCATAGCGGAAAGCATGGCGGCACTGTGTGATGCATGGCGGGGGCCTATACCTCTATGCAAAAACGGCCTAGGGAAAACACTGCAGCTAATATTCATTCGCGTTAGATTTCGAGTTTGTTTAAATAAAGTCAATTCATATTGGTTACAATAACATAAGTGATAATAACATATGGAAAATATAATCTTGCTTAAAGATATTTATTATGAACAACAAACAGTTAACTTTGCAACATTCGAATAGAACTATTTTTTGTCGCGCATGTTCAGATAACTGAACTCTTTGCCGTAAAGATTATCCGGCAACTAGATGGCCGTAAGCCATAAAAATGATGTTTAGAAAGGTATATTATTATTTTTCTTTAGAAACATTTTGATTAGACTGAAAAAGGTTAAATGGATAAAAGTTTGATATTTCCTGAGTAGATGTTGTTTATATAAAATGATTTTTATGATTAAGAGGAAATGTGAAACTTAAAGAACAAAATGGCAGATACTTTTATTCGTTGTGATTTGGATACCAACAAAAGTGTTTTAATTTCAATTTTTATATGTATTGAATTTTAAAAAAATAAAAATGGTGTTTGAAAAGGTTTAAATTTAATTTTTTCCAAAAACTTTCTTGATTACACACACACAAAAAGATAAAAGGTAGGAGGTATTATGTCATTCCGAAGTAGATGTATATATTAGTCGGACAGTTTAGAACAAGTAAACGGCAATGGTGGCAGGGGATAGTTTCGAAGGAGAGACCACGTCAAAATTTTGAAATAAAGGGATAAATTGATGTTTGGCTGGTTATTTAAGGGGTATAAATTGCTAGAATACCGTTCACAAAGCGTACCGCACCGTGCAAGATAATTTATGCAAGACCCGCCTCCAGACGGACAAAAAAGCGTACCGTACCGTGCAATAAGCGTGCAACTTCCGTATACGGCTTATTGACCTATTGTCTTTCGATGAATACGAACGGAGATTATCGCTGACCAGTTAAGTTCAATATTTTGCTAGATTTTTGGGATACGGGATTAGAAAACACATACTAAGATTGAAAGCTGTAATTCCTACATGTATTAAAACAGTTACAACATATTTTATTTGCTTTCTGACCGTAATCATCTCAAAACTTGCATCGCCGATTTCTTAAACATTGTAAACTACTAATGTTCACACAATTCGTGGTTATACTTTTTTGATTATTTTTATGAAATGTTTGAAACATTGGGTACATACTCGGCCTTACATAGCTTTAAGTGATACTCACGAGAGAGATGAATGAGAGAGAGATCTCGTTACCTGAGACGTTAAAAAAAATAGCGTATGTTTTGAAATAAATACATTATGGCTAAACAAGGGTTGAAATATTATAATATATAATTTTAAATCCTTTTCAAATTAAACAGGAATAGAATTCCTGCGTCCCCCGCCGGTGAAGCAGTATACTAGTATCGAGTCTATCGACCAAGGCTGATTTAGGAACTTGACCAAGGTATTAGTGGTATAAACATTTGGTATAAATGGTGAAGGTCCCATAATTCCAACAAAAAGTATCGACCAATGCTGATTTTCGAACTTGACCAAAGTATTAGTGGTATAAACATTTGGTATAAATTTAATGAAAATCTGTCAAAATTTGTGGGCATGAGAGCGCGTACAAGGTCAATTTTTGGATAAAACGGAGTCATTATTGTGGTCAAAGTCCCAATACGCCAACAAAAAGTATCGACCAATGCTGATTTTCGAACTTGACCAAGGTAATATTGGTATAAACAATTGGTATGAATTTAATGAAAATCCGTCAAAATTTGTAGGCATGAGAGTGCTTACAAGGTCAATTTTTGGATAAAACGGAGTCATTATTGTGGTGAAAGTCCCATAACTCCAACAAAAAGTATCGACCAATGCTGATTTTCAAACATGACCAAGGTAATAGTGGTATAAACATTTGGTATAAATTTAATGAAAATCCGTCAAAATTTGTAGGCATGAGAGCGCTTACAAAAAAGTGTGACGGACGGACGCACGGACCCACGGACGGACGCCCGGCATTTCTATGTCCCCGCTCCGCGTTGCGGCGGGGGACAAAAAATCAATGCCGACTTAAGTTACGCGGACATTTTGATTTAGTAATTAATCTACTGCTAAACTTTAACCAATTAAAAATAAAAAAAGAAAACATTTCAGATCATGTTTTTAAATATATGTGGATGTGCTTTAGTAAATGACAACAACATATTACCGGTGACTCGAGTGATTTGTACTTCAGCTATTTATGTAGCAATAAATAAACAAAATATCACTGTTACATGTATATGAAATATCATAGATACTATCATATATCATACTATCATAGATACTATCATATATCATAGATATATCATAGATACTATCATACTATCATAGATATATCATAGATACATGTACTAGCTGAATCGATATCATGGTTTCCGCATTGCGGAAACTATACATGAAACTTCAACTTGTTTCAGCAAGGTTTCCATATAGTTTGAGTTTTGCTGAAACTATTTTTCTGAAACTATTTTTGATGAAAATATTTGCGCACAGAAAGAAGTATATCAAATTTTAAATTGAGAAAATGGTCATTAATTTTATTTTTGACCCATATGTTAAATGCCATTTTTTTAACAATATAAGGCCCATATATATATATATATATATATATATATATATATATATATATATATATATAGAGAGAGAGTTATATATATATATATATATATATATATATATATATATATATAGAGAGAGAGTTATATATATACGACAATCCTGTATAAGGTCAACACTGCGTCGGATAATCATAGCATCAATGTCGACCCGGAAGAATGTCAACACATCGGTGTTGACATTGTTCCGCACCCTTCTGGTTTGGTATGATCTGCTTACTGAATGTCGTTTTTCTTGTTATTATTCGAAAGATTGACATTTAATTGTAAAAAAAACTTTGCTTTGGTTTCTTTAAACTTATCTGCTTTCGTGTTTTTATCTTTGGAAGGAGGGTACCCTCATAGGAAGTATATATCGCCACCTTGATAATCATAGTGAGAATGTCGACACGCATGTTTTTTGACTTTCTTTTAATAATTCTAACTATATAAGAATAAAGGAATGAGTGCATGCGTTAAAGTAGTAAAGAATTGATATAACCTGAAGATATCACAATGATTTTTTCAGTAGTGTTTAAAAGACTTCGGAATTTCTATTTTAACAGGCTCTAAAACCGGCATTCAAACTGTATATACATTTTGTGACGTCAGGCGGTTTATTTAGCTGGAAAACAATGGCGGACTAGGCTAGTTCGCTTCAGGAGAATTTTTGTTGTTTTCATGAATTGTGCAAGTTCAATGGAGTATTTTAGGGCTACTTTTTGTTCATTGGTGTTGTTAACGTAAGTATCTTCATTACTTGTATTCTTGTGATCATGCTTTTAGCTATATTATTCGTATTTTCGGTAGGTAATACCTCCTTTGTTTACACATGAACTACACGCTAGAAAGTAACAGTTATTTTTCTGGGTTTAACTTAGATTTTCTCTTTATCACCACTATTCCTCATTTGAATCTGCTGTAAAAAAAAAAAAAACTTAGTATGAAATTGTGTACCGTGAATTACATCGATTTGCGTCGTTTAATTAATTTTAAAATATAATATGTGTGTCAATAGCATACTTTGTTTACCCATAATATTGGAATGGAAATAGTTGAAGTTGTCATACAAATAACAAAACACAAGAGATCTAAAATAGGATTTATACCGATCAATATTTTCTGATTTTGCAATTTTGTTTGAATACAAGAATGTATTTCAGATGCAAGAAAATTATTCGATGCACTGTCCTAGGTACAGAAAATTATCATTTTCATGTGACAATTATCTTTAAGGATCAAAGAACGGTTCAATTTTTTCTTTATTTGTCATACATTTATCTATCGTCTTAATTTGCCAAATATATGAAATATAAACCCTCAGCTTTTAATATTTCACGTCTAATTTTCAAGAATATGAACCATTTAAAATATTCCATACATGCATTTTGCGTGAAATCAATATGATATAAAAACATTAAATGGATTGTTTTGTCATAAATATACTCTCACAAGACGTGTTTATTTTGTTATTCATTGTAAAAGAAATATCTTCAATTAATATTAAAACATAGGTGAATGTAAGTTTTTTTCTTCATTTACAGTTTTTACAAAAATATAATGACGTTCTTAACAGAATAAGTTTTCATTCGCAAAAACGTAGTCTATTTTTGAAAAAAACTAAAAATGTTCATTCAATGAGAGGAGAAAAAAATTCTGGGTTTTTTTTTTTTTACTTTTTGTTGTTGAAGCAGGGTGTTGCTGAAAATTTTAAGTCAAGTTTTTTTTTATTGGGTATAACTGATTTAATTTTAATTATTTAAAATTGGAGTTTGATTATTTAAAATCGGAGTAGAGATACCCACTAAATCTAACCAGAAACTAGGAATAGTACATGTTCTTAATTCCTGTTTTTAAAATGTAAACAAACGAGTTGCAGTCCTTGTAAATGGAATGCCGAAGTCTAAAAATAACCTGTAAACAAAGTGGCAAAACACGTGAATTATCTTCCCTTCACCATTCCTAGCACACATGTTTTGGCCGGTGAAAATAATGTGGCATGTACAAAATTTTTCTGGGTTTTCTTTATTATGGCAAGTAAAATATCCAAATTCCTTTTTAAAAAAGCGAGGAAACTTCAAATACATTTAAAGCCGTCACAAAACCAATATTCACTAAATGTTTATCATCACCATAACCACCATAACCACCAGAAGGACTTCAGCAAAAATTAATTGCTTAAGAGAAATATTGTGATGACTGGGGTATGCAAGTTAATTCTAATAAAACCAAAGTTATCATATTTAACAAAGCCGGGAGAACAATAAAACATAAATTTTGCTTCAAAATTTTCAATATTGAATGTGTACCAAGTTACAAATACTTATAGGCATTCATTTCACAGCTTCAGGGACTTTCTCACTGGCTAAGGTTGAATTACACAAAAAGGGATTGTAAGATTATTTCAAACTACGGAAAGATTTCCTGAGTCTAAACCCCGGGATATCCACTAGCTTAAATGTATTTGACCACACTATAAAGCCAGTTTTACTTGATGGCTCTGAAATATGGGGAATCTTTAATGTCAATAACATAAAAATAAAACAGTCTAATGATATATTGATACAACAGTGTTATAACAACTTAATAGCTGAAACTTTACATCTCAAATTTTGTAAAACCATATTGGGTTTGAATACGAAAAGTATGAACCATGCTTCACATAGCTAAACAGTCTTAATATTCAAAATATTATGACATGTTCTAATCAATCTGTAGACTGCGGATATCAGCGCATATGATTATCATTGATTTGGGCAGATATTATAATCACACACCTAGAACAGAAAGAATATGTAAAAAGTTTACACTTAATAGAAATGAAGATAAAGAACATTTTCTTATCCAATGCAGCAAAGTTACAAAGGAAAGAGAGGAACTACTGATTTCATTTCATCTAAAGCAAAACATTTTACTAGTTTGCAAGCATTGCCTTAATTTGTATTTCCTGGTCAAATATCGGTTTTTAACTTTTTAATCATATGATAAACTATTTCATATTTGTATGTACATTTGTGTTTTGACATATTTATGTATGGTGTTAAACATAAATATACAGAGGACATTGTATTAGGTGTATAGAAACATACATATATATATATATATATAAATACTAATAAAATGTTTATGTCTGTCCTAGCTCTTTCAATCATCCAACTCTTTCCCTCTTGCACATGTTTATTGAATGTTTAATGTACATTGGATGCTGTATGTACAATCTTCATGTTGCCCCTTGAGGGCCTTAATTGGTAAATAAAGAAATTAAAATTGTTTTGTACGATTTTTATACCGTACGAATTCTATACCGGGAATCATGTAAGTAGAAAATTAAATATTTTTAAAAAACATTTCTGTCCGGTTTCTTGCATATTGATTTGTGGTTTTTTTTTTATTTTAAAAAACCCTATTTTATTTCAGATAGTTGATCCTGTCATATGGTGTGGCTATTGATTGAAGTACTTGATGAGTCTTGAAATTAAGCAAGCTGATTTTGTACTACAGTCTGTTGCTACTGAGTTTTCCAACACCAGAAATGAGTTCCAATTCCTGATTTTGATACATTCGATGACCAACGGATTTTTTGAACTTGTTTTATTAAAAAAGGTGAAGGCACATTTTTGCACCTGAATAAATTCTTCATTATTACAGTTCAATTTTTTCTGTAATATATTGTTCTGAGATATCATTTTTAAGAAGACAAAAGATAAACCAGCAGACATATTCACAAAACTTTCCTAAGTTGTGACTTAAGAGTGTTACTCACATATGACTTAGATAAAAAGATCCTTAGATCAGCTTAAGACATACCTTATGATGTAGATCGACGGTATCCTATAAAAACCTTATCAAAAAAATCATTTTATAATATTATATTCAGTACTTTAATTTAAGAGACTTTTATGGGGAAAAATCACTATGAATTTGACAGAAATTAAAATTAATTACCACGAAAAAAACCAGTATATTTCAATTTGTATACATTTTTAAAATAAGGGTATCTATTGAGATTTACAAGGAAATTAGTAGCTAGTAAAACATGAGATTATAATACAATCCAATGATTATTTTAACAAGAAATTTTCTTGAAATTAGACACTCTTACCATACGGGTAATACACGAGAAAGCACCTTTTCATAGAATTCATGGGGGGGGGGGGGGAGTAATAAAATCACTTTTAATTTGCAATGAATAGAATATTAATGTAAGTTACAAGTTTGATTATAAAAAATTGGTATTAATCTACCTCAAAAATACATTACGCAATTCAATTTCAATTCTTTATTTCTTTAATCTTTACATTTTACTAGTATCAGTATAACATATTTATAACATGAGGTGGTAGTGTATTTACAGGAGAACTTGTGCACGTACCAATAATAACATATACTATACTATATATACCGGTTGAGAATACAAAACAAAAGACTAACAATTATGTAATAGCATTCTTTTAGAGATGAATTTGCCAAGATCTTTAACATTTTCAGTATTAAAAGTTGAATTAATTTATAAATAGAAAGTTTTTTTTATAATAATATTCTTTCATGTGTAATATGCGCAATGTTCTGTTTAAAGGACAAAGAAATATAAAATGGAATTCATCTTCAACACTTGTTTTGCAATGTGGAAAAAATCTATTTTCTCTATTTGTGATATTATATCTGCCAGTTTCAATAGCGAGGCGATGTGACGATAGTCGTAATTGAATTATATATTTCTGTAATTTAATGGGAATAGGTTTTCCTAAATAGTATTGAAGATGCATATCATCGATAAGATATTTGTAAAAGGAACACTTTTTCGAATTTTCAGCATTTGCAAAAATATCTTGTTTGGCCTGATCAAAAATTCGTTGTTATACAAGTAGTAAAATACCATTGTTTATTTTTTGGTTAGTCCATATATAAAAGAAACCGAGGTCAATGAGAATTTCCTTTACATCGAAAACCCAGTTTTTATAACCGTGTTCTTCACAATTAATATGGATAACTTCGTAGCAATGTCTAATTATACAATTGTCAATAATTAGACATTTTTCCAAAACATAATAATGTTAAACATTCTATAATGTACAAGGGGCACATGGCATAATCCAGCATATAAATAAGCAGTATTTGTATTTTTCTTAACTCCGAGAATTTGTTTACAGAAATTCTGTATGAAGTTTTTCGATATTGCAACCTATATTATTTCCCCATATTTCTGAACAATAATTAACAATTCCGCCAATAAAACATTCCCCGTATATTTTTTCTAAGCGCAAACAATGCTTTTCTACCTTGTTCAGAAAATTGTTTTTCAGCTTTAGTAAAGTTGTTGTTAAAGTTGAAAAGTATTCCTAAGTAAGTGAATTGATTTAAAATTTCTCAAACATCATTACCAATGTGCCACCACTCACTATCTTTTACTCTGTCGTTGTTTCTGAAAAACACAATTTTTCTACTTAATTCATCAAACAAAGCTGCAAGTCTCTTCCAATTATTTTTCAGGAATAAAATGAAAATGAGAAAATCATCTTGCATGGCTTATACTAATTAAAGTAAATTAACTCTTTAGCAAAAAATATTTTCATAATTTATTGGTCAATTTGCAAAGCAATAAATGTAACATACTTAAATCAGTGTCATGATTAAATAGATGAACAATTTTCATTTTCGCCATACAGAGACAATATTTGTAAAAAAAACAAAAACAAAAAAACAAATTGATTAATTCATGAGCTCACAGTAAGGCACGTAGCAACGGGGGAGGGGGGGGGGTCCCTCTTTTTATTTTTGTCAATGTACTTTTTTGTTATATTCATTATTAGAAAAATATACGTACAATGCTAATGTGCTGTATAATTTTAAAAAGTATCTATAAAAGGGTTGTTAGGTTCAGAGAATAAAGATTTGATCGCCCTATTCTGCCGATCTTTACAAATAACATCAAAAAACACCAATAGTTCGTGAAATCGTGATTTAGACTAATGCTGATCTAAAGCTAGGACGACGAAATGCAGGTTCCTGAATTTAGGAGAGCTTAGAGAAACTGCAGGCATGTTCACGAAGCTGTCTTAGGACTATGGTGCGTCCTAAGTACATCTTAGGACATGTCTTAATCTTAAGTCTGTTTCTCGAAGCTCTCCTAAATTTAGGAACCGCCTTAACTTTGTCCTAACTTTAGGACATTACCTACCTTGTCCTAAGACCACCCTAAAGCTATAAAATACCGTTTTTGGGGATATTGGGATGTTGTGAAGCCTTTTCTTAAGACCGGTAGAATAAAGCAATATTTTCCACAGTTCCAGCATTTTCGACAAACATCAAATTCCTAGTCCGTGAGGAGGGGGGGGGGGGGCATAGTCATTTATTCTATCATGTATGTTCATTTTAACAAAATGATGTGGAGGATGACCCCGAACTCTCACTACTTCCCCGTTGCTACATGCCTGCCTGGGAGCTGACAAATTAAGGATTATTTTTCGCAAATACTATCTCTGTTTGACGAATGAAAATTATTCACTTATTTTTTTTATCTACACCCGCACACTAAATGAGTTACATTCATTGTTTTGATTATAATATTTTTTTACAACAATTATTTAAATGTCCTTTGCTAAAAAGTAAATTTACATCGGGTTATATAGGCCATGCGTTTTCATTCCTAATTTTTATCACTTTATTCTGAAAAAAAAAAATCTTTAAAAAATGTGTAATGTTGAATGAACTGAATATATATATATATATATATATATATATATATATATATATATATATATCATGTTCGTGTATTCTATATATTGCAGCTTAAAGGGAAATTGGTTGTGTTTGTACGAGTACACGTGTTTCCTCATGTAACGTTTCAAATTATAAGAAAATCGCGTGTTTATGTATTACATATACTTGAATGACAAGATTCTTAATTGTTTTAAATAAAATTATCAAATGACAATACACACGTGTTGTTTACATAATTATCTGCTTGTAAGCCAATTCTGTCCTGATACGTTTTTTCTTTTTAAAAAAAGAACAGTTATTTGAATTTTTTGGGGCGTGTGATATTTTTGATTTTATTTTTTTTTTTTTTGGGGGGGGGGTGGTTCATTTAAAAAAAACTACAAACTAAATTGTTGTTGGTCACTGATATATATTTAGGTAAATGTAAAATTTTTAAAATGTATACATTAAAATTACTGGGTTTAGGCCTATTGTGTTAACTACCGAGGCGTACAATTTTCTCTGGCGAAATGTTTAATGATTCATTCCTACACAAGCCTCTCAAATTCGATCTGAATGGATAAATGTAAAAAATAAGAATGGTTGTAGAAGGTTAGGGTATCCTAACTTAAGATGTTCCTAAGTAACCGTCGAGCTACATCTTAAGACGTGTCATAAGTTGATCTTAGGATGTTCCTAACTTTTTTCCTAAGTCATATCTTAGGAACACACTTAGGGCATAACTTAGGAAAGTTTCGTGAACATGCCTGCTGATCTAAAACTAAGACTAACGTTTGTTAAGAGCATGGTCCTAGGATAGATTCATGAACATGTCTGCATATTCTTGATAGCTATATATTAACTCTTCTACTACCATATCATAATGGTCCGCTAGTGTGTCATATGGAGTGTTATAATATTTATGAAATAGATCCCCGAGATCTAATTACCAATTTGCCCACACCTGGCGGTGTCCTTGCCAAGGTGTTACTGAAAAGTATCTTCCTCTACATGGGGAGTAGCCTATGTCTTAATCTGTATAGAAAGAGGGAGCAGAAAGACAGCTTCAAGTTGAGTATCTTTTATTCAGATACAACATTTTAACAATAAATATTCATGTTAATTACAATGAAGTTTATCAACATTAATATTCAATACAAAAATCTCTGAAAATCAAATATTAGTTGAATCCCATGGATCTCTTAACATTACTTGTGAGAATGCGCATAGGTGTAATAATCTTATCTGTAAAAAAAGGAGACTACTGGAGAGCTGTGTTTTCCTCACCTCCATTTTATACGCACGGACATTCGTATCCTAATAAGTAAATGCGTCCATACTAATGATTTGACGCAACGTAATCAGCGATAGACGTTTATTTTTATTTTATGACCCAGCGTCAACAAACTCATCACAGCACTTCATTTTACATTTCTTAATGAGCTAAAACAATTATACGCTATCTATATAACGCGTGTTCTTTAACCAATTTCTATACAATCTCCGTTATGATAACTACATGAAGCTATAGCATTGTCACGGGACTTCCAATTTAGTTTCTACTGAATCATTATTTTAAAACGGGATGAGAATCTTTAGTTAAAAGGTGAGAATTTGCTAAGTAAATCTTGTGCAACAATATCTCATATACATTGCTGAATGTTTTCGAAAAGATACCAATTTCTGGATAACGGGTCTTTCAACAATTTTTTGGAATTGCCATGGGTACCAATTGCGCCCAATTGTTAGCAAAACTATTTTTATATTCATATGAAGCAGAATTTGTACACGAGAAGAAGAAATAACTTGCTGTGTCCTTCAACTTGAAATTTGTGTAAATCGATATACCCCAGTAAACTCTCCATACAGTACTTTTTATCAAGATACAATTCCTAGAACTAAATCTGATTCATATTGAAAAAAATCTTTAATGTTTCAGATGCTATTTACTTATAAAAATAATTTGCAACTGATATTAAAAAAAATCAACATCTTTTTGTCAATTTTGAAGAAACATTTCTAGTAATAGCAATAATACAAAGGTTCCGAAATATCTTCTTCATGGCAACGGAAAAAAATATAATTCATACAAAATGAAATAAGACACAGTTGTTCAGTAAATGTTTATTTACGCATGCTACATAAACTGTGTTTGGGAAAGGAAAGAAGATACGTACGAATCACTTTCATGCTTGTTTGTTTCTATTGTTTTTTGTTGTTGTTTTTTGTATTTAGAGAATCTTCATAATTGGGTTTTAAAATCTTTGTTATGGAGACAGTGATCATGTTCATAAAAGTATCTTAAGATATTAAAAATGTCTTAGGATATATCTTATGACATAATTTTGATACATTTCTTTTTTTCTTAAATAAGATATCAACAAAATATAATGTGAAGTGAAATCAAACTACTCAAATTTCAAATAGTATTGTGTCTATCATAGATATATTGAATATTCAGCTACTCTATAAAATGTGGCATTTGATCTACCAATGACGTCATTTTATGCGCGCCGATTTCGTATTAACATTACATTTACGTATACTTTCAGTGAATATGCTCCCTAAAAAGTGTTTTTTCCACTCAGTTTAGATATTAACGTGGCATTCTCACCTTATACTTGAAATCGAAGTTCTATGGTCTGAGACATAGTGTTAAACACTCCTTCTAGTAGTTATTAGATACAAAATCCAACCTTTGTAACTTCAGAGTTGGGGAAGGGAGGGGATTTCTAAAGAACTTGAAGAGGAACCGTCTTGGAGTTAAAGAGGAAACATTCGATTTCAAGCTTTCAAGTTTTTGTCTTGATATATGTACATGTTATGATATTTGTAACGTGATCATTATTTCTAAATTGTGTCCAACTGACCGCTATTCATCAAATAAATATAGATTAATTTTTATCTTAATATACGAATTTTCTCTCTCGATTAGATATTAATATTGATACTTATATTATTATCATCATTTTACTGATACATTAATATTGATTCAGATAAAAAATGTTTATTTAGATCTTGAGTGATTCATAAAAACTGAAAATCTTCTGAAATTTTCAAAACAGATTTTGCTCTTAATAATACATAATCCATGTGCAAACATAGATGGGGTGTGGAGTCGGGTCGGTTAAAATTCAAACCAATTAAAATCAATAGGTAGAATTACAAAAAATAGGTCTTTGAACCACCCACCCCACTCCCAGAAAGCAAATTCAAATATGATGCATCCCATATATACTCTCTCTCTCTCTCTCTCTCTCTCTCTCTCTCTCTCTCTCTCTCTCTCTCTCTCTCTCTCTCTCTCTTTGCAACCACTATTGAAATAATTATTTCCATTACCGATGAAAATGAATTTCATTATAAGTATCACTTTTGAACCACTATTCATAGGTGCTAAGCCTCCGACCGTTACTGCAGTAGCCGTCATTCAATATGGCGATGACCAGATAAAAAATGTTTATTTAGAGCTTGAGTGATTCATAAAAACTGAAAATCTTCTGAAATTTTCAAAACAGATTTTGCAGTCAATAATACATTAGCCATGTGCAAACATAGATGGGGTGTGGAGTGGGGTCGTTTAAAATTCAAACCAATTAAAATCACTAGGTAGAGTTACTAAAAATAGGTCTTTGAACCACCCACCCCACTCCCAGAAAGCAAATTCAAATATGATGCATCCCATATACTCTCTCTCTCTCTCTCTCTCTCTCTCTCTCTCTCTCTCTCTCTCTCTCTCTCTCTCTGCAACTACTATTGAAATAATTATTTCCGTTACAGATGAGAATGAATTTCATTATAAGTATCACTTTTGAACCACTATTCATAGGTGTTAAGCCTCCGATCGTTACTGCAGTAGCCGTCATTCAATATGGCGATGACCACAAAAGGCATAACATTTTCAAGACGATAACTTGCTAAGCAGAAATATTAGAACACGTTTTTCGCCGTTGACGAATTGAAAATATGAAGTGATGACAGGTCATTAGTACTTACATATTGAGTTTTATCGACGTTTAAAAATGTGACGATGGCAGAAACTATATCATTTGATGACGGTAACTACTGATTGATTAACAAAAGGATTGTTTGCAACTGCCTAAATGATTGTATTGATACCATTATTGTTGCAGTTGAATATATATTTTTTATTGGAGATTAAGTTACAATACATCAATTATTATTATTGATATTCAATTTCAATACGGGGAGCAATTGTGATACATCAAGTAAAATTAAGCACACAGCCGCTATAGTAATATATTACATAAAGGAACAATAATAGAGTTCAAGTCTTATTATAAGCGCATTTATAATAGTTTACATTTTCTTTAAACAAATTAGCACACTGTATGTTTAAACCCCATCCCCCTCACCAACCAAACCGATGGAAACATTATGCATATGTATTGGAATTCAATAAATATGTTTTACATGTATGTCAATTTTTCAACTTTGAATTCAATTATGTTGAGTAAACTACTAGTATATATACGGTAAGAGTTAAACATGCCAACAAATCTGAACAGAATTCCACAATCATTATGAATACAAGTAAATCAAATTATTAACGCTTTTAAACATGTGACCAGGTTCATAAAAGATCTTAAGATCTATCTGAAGGCTTGTCATGGGATTTGTCTTAAGCCATATCTTATTACCACGCTTAGAAAGGATGTAAACTGAAGCTATTCTAAATTAAAATATCTTAGATAAACTGTATCCTTTTTAAAATGAAAATATCAACAAAATATGTAAACAATTAATGTGATTGTCAATCATGAACATACTTGAATATTAAGCAAATACATTTTCAAAGATCCCTAGTGTGGTATTTGATTCACTAATGCTCAATTTTGTATCACTCATTACATATTTATCAGTCATTCTCATTTATGTGACTCGATTTTGAAATATCACTGTCGCTCAAGTTAAGATCGTTCTTTCTTAAAGTGAAGGGATAATATTATACATGTTTTGCAGTACATGTAAATGATTTTGGAAGTTTCTTTCCAATTCATATATAATAAATCGCCGTTTATGTTTGAAATGCATTATTGTAATTTCAACAGCCGATTTATAGATGGCACAGTGGTTTCCATATATCACTATATAGGCTAGTGATAATGTTTGTCCATTTTTTTTTTTTCATTTTTTTTTTTTTTGCTATTGAAGTAGACAAAGGAAAAAAATGAAAATATATATTTTTGATGTAATAAAACTCCATCATTTAGAGACTAAAGTTTTTGCCATTCGTCAATATTTTTTAATCAAGGATTGATAAAACTTGTCGCAATGTTAGCATTAACTAGCGTTACTAAAACTTACCTCCGATAGAAACTAAGCCAAAAACGATATTGTGTGAATAAAGTTTCATTCGAATATATCTTTTTTGTAGGTATTTAAATATATGATCAGTCTTTACTGTATGACATTTGCGTTGTTAAAAAAATTCGCCATCTTCCGATTCTTTTCACTGTAATATGAATATGGGTTAACAAGTGTTACCGCTTTTTCTCTGCGTAAACAATACACTCTGAATAATCCTATCCTATCTATCCATTGGGTAGTTATATAGCTTAATTTTTGGCGATATTCAAAGTTAATAAAGGTATGACGTAAAGAAAAACAATAAAATATATGACTTTTTGCTAACAAGTGTTACCGTGAACAAGCGTTGTTTTCTTTTATTTTCGAAACGAATATTACTAATCGAGAATTTCAAATATCTAGGCACCCATGACGTAACAGTAAAGTAAAAACCACTAGTAAGAAAAAAATTACCACAACAGCAGCATTTTTGAAATATCACAACATTTGTTACTTAAAGTTTTTATCTTCATGTGCACTAGTACATTCGAGTATCGATCATATGACGTATATGACTTTTTTTGACAATGCCCATACAAGTATTAAGAACATGAGTATACGACTCATTATAACGGCACCCATTAAAAGCTGTATATATAATTTCTTTTTGGTTAAAAAATATGCACTGACTCTAAGAGCAATGGTAACAGATTATAAGGAGCTTTATTATGTATAAGAAGTTATAATACAACGCCCGTTACCGCCTTTATTACACAAAGATACAGTTTTAAGTTATTTCTTTATCGTGTAGATGTTTGTTTAAATATGTAAAGACACAATTCAGTATTTATCTTGTATAATGATTTATAAGCAATTTATTCAACATGAAAAGTTTATTGAATGAAATTATTGGTCACGGTGTATGTGCGGTTCTATATGGAAGAGGGAGGGGTCCGGATCCCACCTGGAAAATTATATCTACCGTACAAAATAAATTTATCGAAAATAGGCCCCTTCCCCCAGCAAACGAAGATAATTCTCGGATCCACCTCTTAAAAAAAATCTGGATCTGCTCATGTTCGTTTTACATGTAATGAAGCTAATCCAGTAATAATTGAGATTGAGAACGTCATATAAATTCGTCTATAATATATGCATTCTTAAATGGTAAAATCTATATTAATATTCTTAAAGCAGTAAAACCTTTCCTGATTTAATTTAACATGATTTTTTTCCTCAGCGGTACTTTACACAGCAGAAATGCAACCGCCGGTATTGGGAAAAATCAAGGGCAAAAATAATAAAATGAGAGAGGAAAAGTAAATTTTATATGTTTTACATTTTTTGTCAATGAACGTTATTATTAGGAATATTGAATTACCTATTGAAGATATACCTAAATAGTATCATATAAAGGAATATAGTTTGAAGTTTCATCTAACATCCGTTACTTTATCTTTTCATTTTGTACCACTCAGACATATATATGTTTCTCACATTAAAGTAACAATCTTTTAAATGGGTCTTTGTATGTAAGCAAATTTGCTTCAATTTCCATGCGTGCTGGGCATTCAATTTTTTTGCAGTTTTATAAAAAGTGTCCTCGGTTTTAAAAGTTTTAGCAAAAGACTGCTCTATAATTTGAAAGATATATAGAATTAGTGAATTTTTAAACTATTTATTTTTTTATTGCTGAAAAAAACCACAGCTTTTATAAGATTAACATCCGTTACTGTGATTTCACCCCCACACCCCACACCCCCAATGCAAAGAATCTGAGCTAGATTTGTAAATAAAAAAAGTTTTGTGGGGAATATTTTAAGAAAAAGTATCATAGATGATGTTCTTTTGAAAAACCAAATTATTAAAACAATCTGGCAAACTTACTTTATTAACAACGTAACCAGTGTAATGGAGTAGCAATTCTGAGAATGACTGTTATACGTTTTGTAAAAAAGTGTGTCCCTTTTTGTATTTAAATTTTATCTCCCATTTCAAAAATCAGCAAGGCTTGGTCTCCTTATTTAGAATCCAAATCATCCGAGACCCGAGACAGAGTTTCAAAACCTCCTACAAGTAATGATAACATACACATTGAAACTCTTGTAACTGTATATATTATATTATATTATATGCCGATCAGGTATAATTCGCCGCATATTATTATTTTAATAAAATACTAATTACAAATACAAAAACGGCTCATTTAGATCTACATGTAAATATATAAGATGGAAAACTTTCTTGAAATATAGAAAACGGATTTTATACTCAAAGGATATAACATGAACCATGTGTGGATTGGCGGAGAATCACATATTCAGTTTAATGAAAATAGGCCTCGCACCCTCCCGAAAAGCAAATGTAAATATTATTAGATATTATCCCTGGTTACCAACCACCCTCCTCCCGCAAATAGTTCCGCAAATAATCCATTCATATGTTGTTTGTATTATATTTAGACTCAAATACAAGTAAAGAAAAATGTATACATGTAGGTAGGTGTATTCAGTGAACCCATCAACTGTATCTCCCAATAACATCCAAATGCATGTACATGTAGATTTATTGTTTGTGTGCTTATTTATATCCCAAAGTACTATGACATGATGTTTATATTAGTTCATCTTAGTTTTAGAAGTGCTGGTTCACAATCTACATATTTACTGTTGAGTTTATTGAGAATAAGATAGCTGGTGGACTTTTCCTGAATTAATGCCTCAATGTATAAATTGCTACTGCAGTATTTATTTCAATGCAGTTTACATTTCTACACAGTTTTGATTTGAACATATTTTATTGTGTAATTACACAAGAGGATTGGAAACAAGTTCTTACAGTTCTACTCTGCTGATTGCAACAATATAATTTTTGCTATTTCTTGTGTGATATTTTGAAACATTTTTGGTTACAGGAGGAATAATGTTGCTCAAGTACTCAGGTACTTGATTTGTTTGAATTTTAAACATGGTTATTAATTTAGCCTTATTACGTCGACTGACAAGAGGTTCCCAGCCAGTTTTTGTGTAGAGAGATTCTGTTGGTGCTAAAATGGGTAACCCAGTAACTATCCTTGAAGCACTTAACTGAACTTTTTCTAATCTCTCCATGTCAAACATATTACAACCGCCCCATACTACAGAAGAATATTCAAAAACTAGTCTAATGAATGTGATATACATTTTTTAATAAATTTGTTCTACCTTATAAAGTAAACTTTAGTTTTTTCTACACAGGAAATAAATGTCAAACTCTTTGTTAAAAATATGATTGTACTTTTTATAAATGATTTTACTAATGCTTATTTATTTATTTATTAAACCTTCATTTGATTTAATTATTCAATTCATTCAAATTATAGTAGCTGACACCAGTCTCCGAAGTAACTGACATCTTTTTCTTAACTTCGTGTTAGTATTCAACATCGTCCACTTATAAACACCGCTTGCATTGGATTTAAGTTAAATGTAAGAACATGCTATCGCTTCATATTTCACTAAAAATGTGTCCTTTCTGATATATTTCATTTTATCAAATAAAATATACAACATGACTACTTCAGAATATATCAGAAAGGACAAATTTATGTACAAAAAGAACGAAAATAACTAGAAAGCAATAAAAATATCAATAATTAGCAAATTATCAACATGAGAACTTCTTGTCTTTTTGGTCATCGTCATGTTGGAAGACGGTAGCTGTGGTAACGGTCAGTCTTCAATACCAGTAACTATTTAATTTCACAACCTGTGTTGTCTATAGTTCAATTTTAAAATTCATGAGAAGTGGGTTTTTTTCTTACAAACTTACTTATTTCAGTTTGGTGTAAATATCTTTATAACAAGCTAATTATTTTGTGTTAATAGAGGCTAATTATCTTTTATACAAGTTATCTATTTAGTTTTGATCAAGCACTCACTTCCCGTCAGCCTAAATAACCCGTTCGGTCACACATTTGTCAATTCTCTTCCATCCTGTTTGATGACTGCCTCAAACATCTATGCTAGTCTTTTTAATTTTGAATTTTTAGTTTGTCGGTATTGTATCATATTTTGAAAGAATAATTACGAGGGTTGATCCAAAAGTAATGTCACAGATGCAATAAAATCGTGAAAAATCGACAAAAAACTTGTGCTTTAAGACATCTACCTAATTCAGTTCAGATCTAAAAAAAAGTTACTGCATTATGATGAATATTTCTGAAGTAACTAATTACTCTTTTTGTAATCGATGGGGTAATATGATGGATATTATTTAATGTGCGATCAGTTTGTCGATCTCTCTTCAAGAAGTCATGAACGAAGCATTATGATACAGCTCATAACGTAAGAACCTAGTTTTAACTTTCCTTCAGAGCGAATACCTTCTTTCTATTAACGTGACATATGCTTTTATTAAATATTGGAACCACTTTAAGGGAATTAACCCTTTTCATTCGCTCTCAATTTTAGATTGCTATGTCAGTTCCAGTACATTTTCTAATGATTTCTATCCATCGAAGCAAAGAATGCCTCGTATCACTATTCACATGTCGAGTATTTTTATTCCTTGATATAGAGACATAGGGCATTGTGTATATGTCCGAAATGGACGGTAACGGTCCTTAAATTTTTAAAACAGTTAGGAAAAGTATATGATATATCTGTTTCAAAATATTGTGTTGTTTTTGGTCTTTTTCAAATTTTGGAAGCATGTAGTTTATGCATAAATACAAACCTTAAAAAATACGTAAATTCATGACGCGTCGATGTCACGTATATATCATCCTACAAAGTGTTAAGTGTTCAATGAAATTTAATCAAAATTTTACTTTAAATCAGAATTTTGATAAGGAAAGTTTTGATGTATCATTTTATACAATACAGCGCCAGTGCGAAACGTGGTGCATAGTGTCACGGTGTGAAATTCAATCTTTCGGACTATATTTAATTATTGTGTAAATTAACTTTTTCGGACTTTGTGTTAATTGCTACAAAAACTTTTTATCTATTTCGACAACTGTTTTATAAAAGATATAAATTCCGCGCAGCATTAATCCCACCTGAGGCACAATCAGTGATGGACAGCTTATCTTTTAATTGACTTCTGTTTATGTTTATTGACACTTAAGATTCTTTCATCTTATTAATCCTTTCATGAACATGCTGCTAAAATGTCCCGAGTTACTCAATAGCTGTTTGATAATTGATTAACTTACATCTGTACTTATTATGTTAATCCTTCATTGTGTTGTTCCATTGTTCATTATATATTATTCTGAATTGTTAGTTATAGTCAGTTGGAATCAGACCTTCGGTGCTGATGCATACCAAACTCACGTAAAAGTATATTTCATGTAAAGTCTATATAAAAGTCTGAAAACTAAAACGCGTGTTGGCTTGTTGGAGGTTTTATGAGGCTGGGTCCAACAACAAGAGAAAAAGCTCACGGTTGGCCCAGTATTAGTCCAGTACGGGAGAGAAGGCCCCGTAATATTTGGTGGATAAACCTAAAGGTAACGATACCCGGGACTGCTACATATATTTTGTAGTAGTCAGATCCTGGACCTCTACAACAGTTTAGCGAGTTTCCCTAGATTCAGAGTTTACAGATGAAGAAGACAATTTAAACTAGATTCAACATGGAATATTCTTTCCGACCGCAGTGGAGACAGAAGAAGTTCAGCTTCCCCTCATGTCAACGTCCAGTGTGCGGAAGGTGCGGAAACGTGCATCCCAACGTTTTATGTTTCGCGTTCAACCAGAAGTGTTACCGATGTCACAGAATTGAACATTATTCCAGAATGTGTTTTACACAGGTGAAGAAACCAACAAAATTTGTTGAACAGGACGCAGGTTTGGGTCGTAAAAAGACGCGAGACATGAAACGAATGTGCAAATATCTTGAAAACAAACGTACTTTGAGAGAATTGCCGTTCAATTCACTTCGCAACAACCAATTTCATTCTTTGTTTGATACCTCAATTATTTTATGAACTGAGCTACACAGCATTAAGATTAAGCTACGCATGTTTAATCAACATACGAAGAGTATGGTTGAATATATACGAAGTGCTGATTCTGAGAACGGAAGACTTCAAAATGAAACTAGTAGGCTAATTGTTCGAGAACAATTAGAGGTCTTTCCACCTAATATTTTTAATGAATTGCTAGATTGCTCAATAAGGTATACAAAACATTATTATACCTATGATACATGTTGTACTATAAAATGGGAAAACCACGAAGCCATTAATTGATAAATGGTTTTTAAAGATTATTTTCAAGCCATTTCTTTAAGAATTCCATGTTGTATATATCGTAAAGATTTATTAAATTACTTCTCTGAATTTTTTTCCACTTACTATGAACAAAACTGAGCCAAGTGAATATTCTTTACACAATCATATAAACAGTAAACCTAACAATAGAAGAGAGTGTTCTAGAGGCTAGCTGTCTTTGTACAAAATGAATGGGTTGACTGTAAAAACAAGTTCCACTTGAGTAACCACAGGACTTAATGTGATACCTGGCTGACCCAATTTAATACCTTATTGCGCAATCCAGCAAGCTATTGAAACCCTTACTATAATTCTGTATTTCAAATAATATGAAATTTCATCAATTAACAGACTTCCAAATGACGTTGACCTTTGACCTTTATGTCATTTTGTTTGGCCAAGGTAGAGGCTTCTATTCCAAGTGGTCCGAACTCTCTATGATAGATAGTACAAAAGTTGGAAATGATTTTATGGAAGTTTCAATACTTTCAGGGGCAATAACTGCTATAAGGGGGCCTCAGATCCTTTCGGTATGAATAGATTGAAGAACCCTCTAAGTGTACTGAAGACAATGGTAAAAGTTCCATATTTCTATCTCTTATGGTTTTAGAGGAGTAGCGATAACAAGCATTTCGTACAAAAGGGGCTATAACTCTGTAATTATTCAAAGGTATGAGCCAAGGGGCTATATTTTAAAATGGCTGAAGATGTCCTACTACATCCATAAAAAAGTTTTTCTCCACCACCCTAAACAAAAGAGATATAAAAGCTCATTAATTAACAGCTTCTCAAATGACCTTGATCTTTGACCTTTATGTCATTTTGTTCGGCCAAGGTAGACGCTTCCATCCCAAGTGGTCCGAAGTCTCTATGATAAATAATAAAAAAGTTGGAAGTGATTTTATGGAAATTTAAATACTTTCAGGGGCAATAACTACTACAAGGGGGGCTCAGATCCTTTTGGTATGAATAGATTGAAGAACCCTCTAAGTGTAATGAAGACATTGGTAAAAGTTCCCAATCTCTATCTCTTATGGTTTCAGAGGAGTAGCGATAACAAGCATTTCCTTCTCAAAGGGCAATAACTCTGCAAGTTCTGGGAGTTCTTTGACACAGGGTCAATTGGTACCATAACTTTTAATGTGCAATTACATAAAGTTTAAATTATTTGGATAACTCTAATAATAAAAAAGTCACCCCGAGCTAAATAGAAAAAAAGAAGAAGAAGAAGAAAAAACATAAAGAAAACAAGAGGTCTTTCACCTGAAAGGTGGAAAGACCTAAATACGGATTTGAAAACGAAGCTCCAAGAAAACTCGAGACGTTCTGACATTGATATGTATGTGAAGAAAATTCATAAATTAGAAGAAGAGGCACACGGTGATAGAGTACTCATGGATATAATGCAGAGGAAACTAAAAGATATCGGGAGTGAACATTCTCAATATGTAATGAAAATTCAGACGGAGGCTGACGATACAATCAAACAGCTGAGGGAACAAAACAACGCCCTGCTGCAGACCATTTGGGTGTTGGAATGTGATAACGAACATCTAGAGGTCGTGTTGCTTGATAAACAACTTGACCGCCGATTTCAACCACACAGGCAGCGAAGAAGACAACAACGCGGCTACCGTCGATGATAAAATTCAACACACGAGGACGTGTTTTACGCGGACGCGAAGCATGTGTCACGGTGTGAAATTCAATCTTTCGGACTATATTTAATTATTGTGTAAATTAACTTTCTCGGACTTTGTGTTAATTGCTACAAAAACTTTTTATCTATTTCGACAACTGTTTTATAAACGTTATAGGTTCCGCACAGCATTAATCCCACCTGAGGCACAATCAGTGATGGACAGCTTATCTTTTAATTGACTTCTGTTTATGTTTATTGACACTTAAGATTCTTTCATCTTATTAATCCTTTCATGTACATGCTGCTAAAATGTCCCGAGTTACTCAATAGCTGTTTGATAATTGATTTACTTACATCTGTACTTATTATGTTAATTCTTCATTGTGTTGTTCCATTGTTCATTATATATTATTCTGAATTGTAAAATATGGTCAGTTGGAATCGGACCTTCGGTGCTGATGCATACCAAACTCACGTAAAAGTATATTTCATGTAAAGTTTATATAAAAGTCTAAATCTAAAACGCGTGTTGGCTTCTCTGAGGTTTCATGAGGCAGGGACCAACAACAAGAGAAAAAGCTCACGGTTGACCCAGTGTTAGTCCTGTACGGGAGAGAGCGCCCCGTAATATTGCATAGTATGACATTACTTTTGGATCAACCCTTGTTCATATTGAAATGGACGTATCATCTTATACAATACAGCGTCAGCGTGAAACGTGGCGCATAGTATGACATTACTTTTGGCTCATTTCTTGTACATGTACATATGGAAATCTATTAATATACAGAAAAAACATTCTTAAAAGTATGGCACGTCATTATGGTCTTTCATGGTAATTCACATATTTTATATCAAAGTCCAGGCTTTTTAACATCATCGATGCCTGGCTTTTCAAGAAAAGTGGATCACGTAGATTTACTTACCTTGTCACATCGGTCATTTGCAAAATTGTTTTGTTTAAAACCATTCGGATTGTGTATATAAGTACTCTGAAGTGGATATTAAAAAGATGCTTGAGTTTCTGAAAGACAACATCTATGTAGTTTTTGGAAATCAAGTCTTCCAACAATCTGTTTGAATTCCCATGGGTACTAATTTCGCCCTATTGTTAGCAGACCTATTTTTGTATTCATATGAAGCAGAATTTATTCAAAAACGTGTACGTGGAAAAATAAAACACTCACCGTGGTCTTCAACTCAGCATTCAGGTGTATCGACAATTAGTTGTGATCAGGGTTGGCCGGGAAATACCAGTGCTGGGAAATACCGGTGGTAAATACCGGTATTTCCCGTCCCGGTAAATACTACTGTTTTCCACTAAACTGGGAAATACTGGGAAATACAAATTTATAATCTTTATTTCTTTAGTTTGTTCAATGTAAAACTTATGTTTATGATAAAAGATATTAACAGTAAGCATCAAAAACCAATTTATTATACTTCCCCATTTCACTGTCAGTTTATAAATCTTAGATTCACCAGATCACCTATTCCAAAAGATTTCTATAGCTGCTAATGTACAAATTTTAGTCCAGTTTTTTTTAACTTCAAGTTTTGTGTTTTACACATTTACACATTTATAATTCAAAGCACAAAATAAACTGTTATAATTAGTGTAGGTGTTGCAAGTAAAAATTCAATAATCACACATGTTGTTTTAATAAATAATTACAGTTGACAGTTTTGTGCGCCTGTTTTGGGGAGATATATACTATGAGTGGGGCTAATTGGCTTCTTCTTAGGTGTGTTGCATACTGAGGTGTGACACAGTCACACTTTATTTTTCACAATTTTTCACAATTTTCTTGCCCCATTTTCACATACCAAATAACCAGAAAATGGAACCTTTGATATCATGTTTATGATAACTGTGTCGATGCACCTATACCTGATTAAAGCCTTAAAAACAAATTACAATGGTATATGAATGAACCATGTTTTGAGTATTCATAAGAAATAACCAATGCATTACTGACCAGTCAAAACTTGTTAAAATCTAAGAACATTATAAAATGGCATTGCTGACAAGGTGTACTATTGTCTACATCCCTACAGATTTAATTAAGACTAATGTACTATAATATGTAGTTGTACTTTATTTCCCAGTATTTCCCGGGAAATACCAGTAATTCCCTGGAATTACCAGTATTTCCCACCGTCCTGGGAAATATGAGTATTTCCCACTTTTTTGCCAACCCTGGTTGTCATATCAGTTGTTACTTCCATACTTACATCGACTCGATATATTCCAAAGATTTTGAAACAAAAGATACCACAGAGTTTGCATCACCTGTTTCATAATTGGATATTTTACTGGAAAAGGACATTGATGGTAACCTAACAACAAAACTTAATGATAAACGTGATGTCTTCAATTTTTCTATAGTCATGCAACTTTCCTTACTTATTATGAACAGTTTCTAAGGCGAGGCAAGATACTGACAAACAAGTTGATAAAACATGGCTATCAACAATCTCGTTTGAAGTCATCTTTTCGTAAGTTCTATGGTCGATACAACGACCTTGTATTATTGTCAGCAAATACAATCTTCCACTTGGTTGCAGGCTGACTGACGTTTTTCATACTTTTGTTAGGCCATAATTGAAAAACCTTTCAACGGATTTTTCTGTTTTTCTCGATTGCAACAAAAAGCAACCGGTGGGTGTGATCGGTCAGAAGAGGATGTTCACTCCTCCATTGTACCTGACACTACCTCTATTTTTTAAGACTTCCGTGTTTCCTCTGCTCCTGTCTTGTACTTTTCCTTTGAACTTTTGATTTTGAACATTGTTCGTTATCACCACATGTCATTTCTTAAGTATAAAGCAATGAGTCTACATTTTCAAGTATTGTTATTTATTAACGTGAAAATAACATGTTTTCCATATATATGGTGTTTATTTGTTCATTTTTTGGACAGTGAGTGGTTCGCATGCCATAAACACAGCTTGGAAAAAAATATGACCTAACAATTTATTAACGATCCTAACTTTTCCTACACGATCTATGCAGCCGGCATGGACAATACAAGGTCCAGTCTCCAACTGATGATGAATGTGAATAACGACCACTTTATAGGCAAGACATACATGAGTGAATAAGGAGAGTTACTCTCCCCATAATAGATAATTAATTAAAAGGATTACTAAGGATTTAGTATTGCTTTCACAACAGGTGGCACGTTAATGTCTGGCGGTCAAGGTCTAAGTGATCAAGATGAAACTTTTCAATCACCAATTATTAAGCATCATCAAAACGACTTCCTCCAAATCATATACCACATTCCAATCAACACTATATAGCTGAAAGGTCTTTTCATTTCTAAAGAACAACAGTTTTGTTGAATTTCACAAATCAATAACAAAAGTGTCCTGTTTTCAACACATTGAATTGTGTGTTAAGGTCGGTCGCGCGTTTGAAATTTTGAGCCCCCTACGCAGGGTATTGCTCATTACTGTCGTAAAACGCAATAGCAGAGTAAAGTGTTCAAATATACGGTTATCATGCAACGTTTTTATTTTAAAAAGATTGCTTATCATAATTTTTTTTTAGTGAAATGAATCCTTAGAATAATGTTCAGGGTCCGGTTTTTCGAAAGGTAGTTAAATTTAACACTGTGTGAAGGATAACAACGTGATAAATCCTAATCAAATGATTAGCTATCGCAGTGGTTAAATTCTGTTGATCAAAAGAAATTTAACGCATTGGTTAGCTAACACTGTGTTAACTGAGTTAACCACTTGGTAATCACTTGGTTACCCATCATTCAATTTTACTGCCTATATATGAAGAAAAAGATTTTGCTTTGGGATTTCAATAAGTTTGAATTTAGTGAAATATTATTAATATAATTATATGTTGAACATCTATATCATTTCAGGGTTCCATCCTATAAAGTCTGCAATTTTCCAAATCCTTTCTTTTCTTGTTGTCTATATAACACTGTTAAAGTACAATGTAATAGCTTCAAAATACCATTATAAATTCCTTTCAATATGTAAATTAATAAGGTACAAGTATCATAAAACACAGTCCAAAGGCTAAAAAAATGTTTCTGATAAATTTATAGGTTTTACCTTACTCTAACATTCTATGAAAAGACATCCTGTCTCAGAATAAGAAAGCTTATGCAATTCTTAAAAAAAGTATACCCCATATTGCCAATTCCATTGAGGTTTCAGAAATATATGGTCATTTAAGTGAACCCACCATTTCCACTTTACTCTATTTAACATAGATTCATATAGTTCTTCTTTAGCAAAACATATTTACTTAATCTTTTAGAGGTCAATTGTTGTTCAATCTCTTGTAATAAGAAACCTTATTCAGTACTGCATGTATCTACATGATATTTTCATTATAAAAGCACCACATCACTTAGAAATACCCTTGCATGTATACCATTCCTTCCATGTATTGTTTTTCATTAAAAGCAGTGGGTTGACATCTTTCACCTAATATTATGAAACTTGTGGCAAATTCCTTGTGTCAGTTCTCAGACATATCTAAAAACAATTATCACAGACACTAAAAATTGACCTATTTTGATAAATTGGATGAATTGAAGCATTTTTAGTGACAAATATACATGCCGTTCTGCATGTAATTTCTTGTTTTTATTAAAAATTAAGCTTAACAATCATATTTCATGAAAATCTTATTTAATATTCTGGTTTCTAATTCTCTTCCCTTTTCAACCATGATAAAAAAATTTAAGACTTACCAGTGTGATGCCTGCCTTTAATAAAAAAAAAAATCAAACACACCGGGGTAGCTGGAGACGGATAAGAAATCAACGAAAAATGTTAAAATGTTACATGTTTTTCTACTTATTTGATGCATAAATACAATACAAAGGTAAAAATAGTGTTGCTTCTTGTTCATTTCAAAAGTAGTTAATTTAGCAGATGTTATTTTAATTTATGTAAAATGTACATTACATATCCTACATATAATGTAAATTGAGACAATTGGAAGGAGTGGGTGATTTTTCAACTATGTAAATATATATATATAATTTCATTTGGACAGGAAGGAGCTAAAAAATTGGATTTTTTTTTACATTTTTGTATTATAACAGAGGCTTACTAGTATTAATGCATATTTTTATACAAGGACATCATAGACAAAACATAAAAAATAAATGTATTAAATATTTAATCTAACATGGGTAATTAAAGACTACTATTTGTTGTTAAAAAAAACCACAACAATATAACGTAACATTTACACCTAAAACTGTGATAAACAAAAATTGAGTCATCTATATGTAACATTCTGTATATACTTTAGTTTATTTATTGAGTATTTCATATTTGGATGAACATCTCAACTTTTATATTATAAAAGTACAAATATAAACTAACCAACAAACAAGAGAGAGAGAGAGAGGGAGAGAGAGAGAGTGCAAAGGCTTATATTCGTATTGTTTTACATACTTTAATGATTATCATTTCCAGTTTATGGTACTTTAAACAATTTCATAATAAGAACATGTTAGACATGTTAATAGCCCACTTTCTTTTGCAAAGTTAAACCTAACCATTAGGCACATAGCGTTAGGGAGGGTCCAACCCCCCAACCGCCCCCCCTCCACCCCCACTTTTTCTTGCAGCAAACAAAATCGTTCCTAAATTAACCTTAAAAGATTGAAATATTAATAGCGATATTGAAAATTGGAGTCATTTATATACCAGCTCCCCTTCCCCCTCCCTGGATTTGGGGGGAATTTTACAGGTGAGATCTTTTTTTATTTTTAGAGTACTAGGCATGCTGCCCCCCCCCCCCCCACACCCACCACCACCACACATACACACACGGATTAGGATTTTCATGATTTTGGGAAATAGGTGTCTTTGTTTTTTTTTGTTTTTGTTTTTTTTGCTTGTCAAGATTTTTGATGATTAGTCTAGCCCCCCCCCCTTTCAATTTGTTTCCCTTTTAAGTTAACCTTTTACTGGAAAAAATATAGGACAAGGTATAATTGAAACATTCTCCCTGAGACTAACGATTAACTACCCTATTGATGTGTTCCATTCCATAAACACATCTTAAAAAAATATCTCATACACTGCCAGTTTCCATGTACTATCCGTGTCCTCCTCATAAGCAGATGGGAGTTTAGACTTAGAGGGAAAATGTTAAAATCCTATCTGATTCAAATTAAATTTTAAGTTTTTTGGTCAATTTTCATTTCTAATAAGCACAATTTCTCTGCATTGGAAAAGTGATCAAGATGACCTTACTTTACATTACCAATTATTACACATCATCAAAATTGATTCCTCAAAAATGACATCACATTCCAATCAACACTAGATAGCTGGCAGGTCTCTTCATTAATCCTAAAAGGAACTGTGTCTATCAAATTATACAATTTAATCATTACAAACTCATCTGATTAAGATGAATAACACAAATCGACTATCAAATATCATTATATTATATCACATTGAATTGTATGTTAAGGATCATTTAATTAATGGCTTTTTTCTTATAAATGGCATGCAAAATCCCAATTTGAATTTATATTTTAGCAATGAGTGGTTTACAGGCGATTAACATGTTACAGGGCCATCCCCTTGGGTTAATTATCTTTAATAAGTGTCGGATGAAAAATGTCATATGAAAGGTTTGATAAGGTTGCAGGTGCGCGACGCAGGCGTTGTAGCCCTGTTTCCCAAGAGTATCATTTTAGCTCGTTAGGCAAGTGAGAGAGGGCGAACATGAGTCTATAATTTCTGAGTTAATATCTGTAGTTGTCATTTGTTTATTGTGCATGATAAAGTTCTGAGAGATGAAAGTGAGCAGTTGATTGAGTTATGGGTGAGTCTGAGGAGTGAGAGATTTGGTATGGCCATACCCAGGGAACACGTGGGAGACAGTAGAGAATGAGTTTGGACGTTAAAGAGTGAGGACGCATTTGTGATATAACCTTTGTTTCCTATATATTGTGTAATTCGTGTTTGTAAATATAAACAATAGTTATCAATCAGTGCCGGTGACAGGGAGGACCCCCGTCACATATTATGGTGGCAGCGGTGGGATAACTAAAGAACAAAGGAACAAAATGCCAAAGAAAAAGAGGCAAGAGCCTGTCGAAGAAATAATTGTGAATGAAGTTACACCAGAGCCGAAGTCATCGACTCTAGTTAGGCCCGTTCCATTTTACGGAAAGTTAGACGAAGATGTTGATTCTTGGATTAAAGACTTTGACCGGATCGCCAGAGCAAATTTCTGGAGTGACGGCAGGAAGTGTGTCACAATACCGGCGTTCCTCCGAGACCAGGCAGCAGATTATTACGAATCGTTAGACGATGATTTAAAAGATGATTATCGCTCTGTTTGTGACTCTCTCCGGGAAAGGTTCATCCCAAAAGAGCTACAGTCATTGTATTACTCAAACCTCTTTGGATACAGACAAGCAGAGATCCAAACTGTTGACGACTATGCCGCAAATATAACGAAGCTAGCCACACGTGCGTACATGGACATGCCAAGACGACAAAAAGAAACTCTTACCAAAGAACATTTCATTCAAGGGTTAAGACCTGAAATAAAAAGGTTTGTTCTACTTTCAAACCCAAAGACTTTTGAGGAAGCTTTTCGTCATGCGAAAAGAGAGGAATGTAACAACTCTCTTGTGGACAACTCGAGGACAAGAGTGGCAGCTATGTCACACGAACCTAAAAGAACAGAGGAGCTGGAAAAATCCATCGCAGACCTCTCAGCCCAGGTATCAGGGATGGCTACCGAGATAGGGCGCATTTCTTCCCAGCGACAATATACCTCAAATACCCGGGGACAGAACGTCCGAGGATCCTGGCGAGGAAGAGGCCGTGGACTGCAGCCCAGGTCTGACCGGAACCTTAGGACAACGGATGGAAGGCCAATCTGCAACAACTGTCAGCGGGTAGGACATATCGCAGTTCGATGTAAAGAGCAAAGAACCACCAATTCGGGAAACTAAAGTCCGCCCCTTTGTGTGGAGGTAAAGGATTAGCGGAAATTAAACATCCTCCGAAAGAGAGCCGGTTGCGCGAAGTGAAAGAATTCGATTCCTCCGGGAATAGTGAAAATAATATAATTGTGAAATATGTATGTGAAAATATTGTATCATGTCAGTTGAATCCTAAATTTTGTACCGCCAAAATTTTAGGAGATGTGAATGATAAAAGTGCTTCAATGTTGATCGACACCGGATCCAGTGTCACAATTGTGAGTGAAGAATTCGCAGACCAGGGTACCATGGCGCCGGCTGGAGGGGTGAGCATTACATCGGCTACGGGCAACCGAGTCGATATAATTGGAAAATGTGACTTTCGAATTAGAATTGGCGAAAAGACTGACATTGTTTACAATGCATTTGTTGCTAGGAATTTCCCATATAACTGTATTTTAGGACTAGATATTCTTAAAGATTGTGCATGTTACATTGATGTTGCAAATGATTCTTTGTATATAAATGGTGAGCGCGTCTCATTCAGCCCCGATGCGAATCTAGTCAGTGAGAGTTTGGAAGGTGCGTGTCAGGGTGAAAGTTTAAACGGAATTGAAGTCAGTGAGTGTGTGAAGCCTGGCGAGAAAGATATTACAGTTAACGATCTCTATGTAACAGAAAATTTAGATCAAACGGAGCGTGAGTCAATTATGAAGGTGTTAAATAAGTTCCGAAAAGTTTTTGCATTTAATGACAACGAATTAGGCAGGACCAGTTTGGTTGACCATTCGATAGATACGGGGGACAGCAAACCCATCCACTTGCGGCCGTACAGAATTCCCCACAGCCAGCGAAAATTACTGGAGTCTCAGATAGAAACAATGTGTGCTAACGGAATCGTACGACCGTCCAAGAGCCCGTATTCAGCTCCAATCGTCCTAGTGCCGAAGAAAGATGGCAAAGTTCGCATGTGCATCGACTTTCGTAAACTAAATGAGGTCACCAAAAAGGATGTATACCCTCTTCCGAGGATAGACGATATGTTAGATGCGCTTAATAATTCTAAGTACTTCAGTGTCTTAGATCTGTGTCAAGGATACCACCAAGTTCCAATTAAGGAGAGCGACAAAGAAAAGACTGCGTTTTCCTTTTTCGGAGGGCATTACGAATATAATTATATGCCATTCGGACTGTGCAACAGTGCTCCGACTTTCCAGAGACTTATGGACTCTGTGCTTTCAGGATTACTGTGGAACACGTGCCTTGTGTACATAGACGATGTAATCGTTTTCTCTGAAACCATCAGTGACCACGTCAAAAGACTCGAGGAAGTGCTAAAGAGATTCGAGGACTCGGGGTTAAAGCTTAAAGCCCAGAAATGCTCATTCGGGAAAACCGAAGTTGCGTTCCTTGGACATAAGATCTCAGCAACGGGAATATCGCCGGACACGGACAAGGTAAAATCAATTCACAACTTTCCCGAACCTTCAAATGTTAGTGAACTCAGAAGCTTCCTTGGGCTTATTTCTTACTACCGGAAGTTTATAAAAGACTTTGCTAGTAAGGCTGCGCCCTTACACAAACTTTTAAGAAAAGGAGTTGAATTTATATGGGATAGTAACTGTGAAAGTGCATTCAAAACATTCAAGGAGGCCTTGACCAGCTATCCTATATTAAGATACCCAGATTTCTCACTTCCGTTTGTTCTGTACACTGATGCGTGCGACACCGGTATTGGTGCAGTGCTAGCGCAAGATGGACCCGATGGCGAGAGGACTATAGCCTACGCAAGTAAGAGTTTAAAACCAAACGAGCAGAATTATGCAGTAATCGAAAAGGAGGCGCTTGCGATTGTTTGGGGTGTGAAATACTTTAGACACTATCTATTTGGCCGTAAATTCACTGTGATTACTGACCATAATCCATTACGGTGGCTTATGGACATCAAGAATCCCGCTGGTCGTCTCGCACGCTGGTCATTAACGCTTCAAGAGTATGACATAACCATTAAACACCGTCCAGGAAAAGCTCATCAAAACGCAGATGCTTTATCTCGAATTCCTGCAGAAGCTTCAGTGGCGACCACCTGTGCTAAAGCTGAAACAGATATCATACCAAAGAGGTCGTATCAGGACATTCGCGACCGTCAGAAAAACGACCCTTCTCTTGCAGCTATCATCCAATACTTAGAGCTAGGGGAATTACCTGAACTGTCTTCGAAAGCTCGTGAAACAGTTATCTTATCTGGTGATTATGAACTCGGACATGATGGTCTGCTGTACCATCTTTGGCAGCCCGGATCTCACAGACGACGCCAAGCAATTAGACGCCAAATTGCTATTCCAAGGAGCCTCATTGATGAAGTGATGTATGCTTGTCATGACGATTTAACAGCAGGTCACCTTTCATTCCAGAAAACCTATGATAAAGTTCAAGAAAGATTCTATTGGAAGGGAATGTACTCGGACATAGAATTCTGGTGTAAATCATGTGTAGATTGTGCGACCAAGAAGTCACCAAAGAACAGGCCAAAGTTTCCACTGAACCCGCTACCAACCGTTAATGGACCATTCGACAGAGTAGCTGTAGATGTTCTTGGGCCATTTCCACCGACTTACAAGTCAAATAAGTATATTATTGTGTTTAGTGACTACTTAACCCGGTGGCCTGAGGTCTTCGCAGTAAACAATGCCGACGCAGAAACTACTGCGCGACTTTTTGTTGAGGAAATAGTGTGTCGTCACGGAGCACCTCGTGAGCTACTATCAGATAATGGTAAAAACTTCAGATCCAATCTGATGAAGGAAATCTGCAAGTTGACAAACACCAAGAAAACTTTTACTACTGCTTATCACCCAGAAACCAACGGCTTGGTTGAACGCTTTAACGGCACCCTAACAACGATGTTGTCAATGTATGTGTCAGGTCATCAACGTGACTGGGACACGTTCATACCGTACATCCTGTTTGCATATAGGACCGCCATCCACGAGTCTACAAAAGAATCACCATTTTACCTTATGCACCTACGAGATGCTGTTTTACCTATTGAAGCTGCACTTTGCCCGCCGACATTCTCCTATGCCGTAGCAGACGACTATAAGGAAGAAGCCAAAGTCCGTCTTCAAGAGGCATATACCCTAGTAAATGAAAACTTACAAAAGAAGCAACAAAAGCAAAAAGAACATTACGACGATGCCTCTAAAGAAACCCATTACACCGAAGGGGACAAAATCTGGTTATACACTCCGGTAACCAAACCAGGACTGTCCGCGAAATTAACACATCACTGGCACGGACCATACACAGTTCTAACGAAATTGTCCGATGTGACGTACAAGCTGCAAGACCCAGACAACAAATCAAAGACTTTAACGTCGCATGTAAACAGGATGAAAAGTTACGTCAATCCGAACGATCGCCCGGACGACCACAATGATGACCCCGATCAAACGCCGTCACAGTTAGAAACCGGTGATGATCAAGAAATAGTAAAAATTCTGGATCTAATGAGACAAAGAAACGACTCCAGGCGATTAGAGAAATTTTACTTAGTCCAATTTAAAAACGGCAAAACCCAGTGGGTCAACGAAAAAGATATTGGGAATTTTAAAATTATAGAAGACTTTATTAAATCTAAGAAATAAACGTGTGTATATATATAAGAAATGAACGTGTGTATATATGTAGTAGGAGAAAACTGACATTAAAAAAAATGACGAAAAAAAAAAATTAAAGATATATATTTAAAAAAAAAAAAAGGAAAGTTGTTAAGTGCACGTAAATAGTATTGT